>PVKE010003278.1:0-73744 GCA_004027555.1 Craseonycteris thonglongyai
TCATTTATGTTTTTTAATAAGCATATTTTAAAAAGAGTCACACTCAACTCAGATACAGGCTGATCATGTTGTAGAGAATAATTAATGATGATCATGCCATCTGGAATTTATTTTGTATCACCCCTTCAAAGAGCTAACAGCCCTTGTATAGAAGAAATAGGGCTTACATAAAAATCATACATATTTCTTACACGTTTGAGTGGCTAGTATAATAAAGAGATAGCACCTACTGCTTTTCAGATACACCAATCACTTCCTTTTAAAATATGTAATAGTTGAGAAATGTAAAAACCTGAGCACTTTTTTTTTTAAGATTTATTTTATTGTTTTTGACAGAGACAGAGAGAAATGGGAGGGCCCAGAGCTGTCTCCATAGTTGAACTTCATCAGTTTTCGACATGGTTTTGTCCAACACAGGTGGGCAGGATCCATGCAGGGTGGTAACTGGGCTGAAGGCCTCCTTGTGGGAGGCTCGCCCGCTCAAACCAGGGGCTGAACCAGGGGCGAGAACTGAACTGGGTGCCTCCCAAATGGAAAGAACACCCAGTTCAGCATATGGTTCCACACGGGTCAGGGCCGGGATTCAATCCTCGGTCCCCAGGGCTGCAAAGCGAGCGGTTAACCCTCTGAGCCATCCTGGCTTCCCCTGAGCACTTTTTAAAGTATATTTGACATGTCTAGGTTGCACAGTTTTTAAGTGTCTGGGTTTTTATTTTGTCACCAAGGCATGAAAAATGTTTGGTGGCAGAGAATCAAGGACTCACGTACTCTTGTATCACAGAAGCACTGGGAGTCACACACCGTGCTGGCCACGCTCGGTGTCCCACTGTGCTCAGCAAGTCTGCCTTCTGCACACAAACCGCAGCTGAGCTCACTGCTGGGGCACCACCCCAAAGCAGCCTCCACATCGTGAGCCCTGTACCCCGCCCTTGGAGTAGAGTTAGGGAGACACTGTCCAGCCCCACACAGGCTCCCACACCCACCACTCTGTGCTGCCTACCTGAGGACAGGGGCATGTGAGGACGCCGGCGTGCCATGCCACCATGCTCTTTCAAAAGAGATGGCCCTGGTGACGACAGCAATGTCTCACTGTCTCAGGTGTGGCTGGCCCTTCAGCATCTCACGCTGTGGGCCCTGGGCTCTCACGCACTGATGTGGGGCTCAGGGTGTGTGGGCCTAACAGGACCGAACCCCCCTGTGCAGGAAGGGGCCCTGACCTCCAGGTTCTCACTTCGTTGGTGTTCATAGGTCCCCACAGTGTGTCTGTGCAGCTCCCAAAGCAAGCGTGATGAGTGCAGTCAATGCCTGTGCTCTGAACTGCAGTGTGAGGGGCGATGCTTATGGGCCAGTGTTGGGCTGGCCTGTGGGAAAGGCAGACTTGGGTCCACGAGAATCTTGTGTGCTCTGGCCTCCTTGGGGCTGTCGGCTTCCTCAGGGAAGAGCCGTGGGCTCCAGAGTGAGGCCAATGCTTGTTTGCTCCCGTGAGTCACCTGTTTCTCCCCAGCAGCCTTTCTCCCAGAGAAAGGAAGCGAAGGAGAAGCTACTCTCTTGCTCCCCTTCTGGCTTTCTTGAGGCTCCTTGGGTTCTGCAACCCTGGGCCATTTGTGGAGGGTGGAGAGGGTTGGGAGCTGAGGTGTGTGCATCCCCACCTTGCTCCAAGCACCCACTTTTATACCCCTGTGTCCTCATCCTGCAGCTGTTGGTGACGTGTGTGATGTGATGCTCATGCTAAAATAGGTCACTCTCCAGAGAAGACTCTGCAGGGACATGTGTGGGGAGGGGTAGACTGAGCTGCCCATGGGATGTCGGGTGAGTTTCTGGAATCATGTGCAGCCCTTGGGCTGTGCATACTCTGGGCTTGCCCAGTGGGAACTCCAGGTTCTCAGCCCCTAATATCTATTTTGCACCTGGAACCTGGAACATGCTTTAGAAAAAAGGCTTTGTGGCAGGGTTGAGTTGGAACCGAGACATTCTGACATCAGCAGCAGTACCATGCAGACTTTCATATCTTGCAGAACCAGTTTTGGACTGAAATTCTGGCAGGAGCTTGGCAGGGTCCCTGTGCAGGGTGGCTCAGTGCCCAGGCCATACCCAGCCTGCTGGCCACTGCACATGTTTACTGCACATATGTCTCCCTTAGGTGACAACGCCAGGCCTTGGGTCTCCTGTCTGCTTTTGCCTTGTTGGGAGCAAGAAGCAAGTAGTTTGAGAGAGCCCATCAAGTTTGGCTGATGAAAACCCAGAGAATTCTCTTTTATAGGAGTTCCCTTGTGGGGAGTAGGAGCAGGAGGAAGCATCTTGACCACCTGCATGAAGAAACATTTTTTAAGTGGGAACATTATTTTTCAGAATAAAGATTAGATATTTAGTCCCCTACGAAGCAGGATCTACACGCTTTCTAATTTCTATTTGCAGGAGTTATCTATTCCGAATGTATGAACTTAGATTTTCATTTACCCTCGTTTATGAAGGTGCGTACATACAACCCAGAGAAGCAGAAACTCTGGTACATGTGGAATTCATATGACATGCAAATATCTAGGAGAATGGACCAAGGAAATATCAAAAGAACCGTCTGGAAATAAAATATTTGTTAGTAAAATATATGGACAGTGTGTAAAGGACAAAAAGAACATCAATCTTTAGCAATGAAATTGGATTCTACTTGGTTATATGTGTGTTGTCTTTGGGAAGAAAAGTGTATTTCTCAAAGGACACCTTGAGTTAGTACTATTTTGGGAAGATGAAAATGTACAATCAAGCTAAAAATTGGGGTATTTATGTAGATATGCCAATTCTTATTGTCCAAAGGTTTTGGGGTAGTGAAATGTATATGTCAAACCCATTTTAGGGTGTTAGTAATTACATTATTGACACATCATTACATTAATTAAGAAGTCTCAATAATGTTAAGAAGTGGTATGCTTAGTCTAAATAGATACTGTTGAGGAATATAGAGCATTTGTTTAATGATTAAATGTTTTCCTTATGCACTCTGATAGAACATCAGATATCCAGGGTAAATTTAAAGTCAAACACTATGGATAAAAGAATGTTCCAGACTGTGAGAGGTGATTTTACATAAAATAACACCTCACAGCGATTATAGATTAAATGGATACTAATTCCAAAATTGAAGCCTTGTTTTGAAAGGTGCTACCCAGGTGTGGGTCTGCTCTCGCCATGTTCCAGGTGTTGTAAGAGTTCCTCCAAGCTGTCAAAGGATGCTGCTTTGCTGTGTAAAATAAGCAACGGGCGGAGCATTGTTTTATTATAACTCGCAACCTGGAGGGGGAAGTGGGGGCAACCAGTTTATGTACCCAGCATCCTGAACTGGATCCCAGCTGTCTGGGGACAGTTTAGGTTGTCCTAACTGGGGTGGGAGGTGCTCTACCGGGACACCTGTACAGTGGAGGCAGGGACGCTGTTGAACGTCGTACAGTACACAGGACGTCTCCACCCGAGACAGCCGTCCCCAGAGCACCGTCTGGAACATCATCCAGGGCTCTCAGCCAGGCCGAGTCCCGGAAGCCCTGGTGTAGACAGAGTCTTTGGAGGAAGTGGCTGGCCATATGCTCACATGCAGGAGAGAAAGGGATCTGCTTACCTTGCAGCAGAACAAATTGCTATCGAGAGAAGAAACCTTGCCCTTCAAGCCCTCCTCCAGTTCTGGAAGAGTGACCACCACACCTTATCCCCCACACACCTGCCCTTCTACCCCCTTTTCACCAGTGGGGTCCACAGACTTGATGGCACACCCCAGGAGAAATGTGCATTCATTCGCCAGTTTTATATAATATATATATATATATATATATATATATATATATATATATATATATGTAGGTACAGTGGTACCTTGGAACTCGTCATTAATTGGTTCCGGGAGGTGTGACGAGTACCAAACAAATGACCGAATACTGGGACAAAATTTGTGCGTCAAAATGAGTGGAGTACCAAATCCGACAAGTTTTTTTTGTTGTTAAATTTATTGGGGTGACATTAATTGATTTATATCAACCAACAAGTTTTAAAGCAGTTGAGTACCAAGGTATGACTGCATATGTCTATATATATTTATATTCATTTATTTATAAATTATCTACTCTCTAGTGAACTAATGCTCATCATAAAACAAATTAAAAAGAAGTAGTTTTAAAAAAATGAGAGATTAAACAATGGTTAAAATACTGCTGAAGGCACAAACACTTTTGTACTCACTAAAGTTAATGTTTTGGGTGCTTAGTTTTTTAATTTTTGTTGTTGTTTTTTAATCTCAATGACTTTAAACTATCTCTACTGTCAAGGAAGAGTATGCAGTTAGCATACTGGTCCACCATTAATGATAATATATGTAAATCCATATTTGCAAACGTCTGAAGGACGACTTGTCCTCATTACAGCTGCTTCCTTGTTAGAGGTAATGATATTGCCATGTCTTTGACCTCAGATTGTCTGAAGAGCTCCCACTTGAAGAAGTATGAGCTCACTAACAATCTATGAGTTCTTTGCAAGAATCCCTTCAACTCTGATTCACAGTGTGTTTAGTTAACATGGGTCATCCCGCCCATGAGTCGGGTCACTAGGCCCATGAGCTGCAGCGAGAACCAGTGGAAGGTCGTCCACTCTTCCTTCACCAGAGCTCATGGGCCTAGTGAGGCTGCAGAGTGAGCCCACATATCTAAAATGCTTAGTTTTAAGTCTGTGTAGGGGAAGGCGTGGCTCAATATACACACACAGTAATTTTTGCTGCGTAAATGAATAAACCAATGACAGGTTTTTGGAGCTGGAAAATCCCCTGGCCCAGCTTCAACCATTTGTGAAGGACCTCTGAGTGGGAAGATTCAGACCTGAGCATGCGGAATCCTCCCAGACTGACCCAGGCAGAGATCCTCAGCAGGGGTGTGGGTCTCTGGGTCTGATAGTCTTCCAGGAAAGGATGCGCACAGCCATACAGAGCATGTCTGACCACTGGCTGGAAGTTAGGACAGAGACCCATCTGCATGCCATCTCATTCTGTCTAGACAAGGCTGTCAGGGTCTTTGCCCTTGGACCCTGGACAGAAGCAAGTCAGTCTCCTGGAGGAAGATGCATAGTTACAGCTTCCAGGTGGCTCCACGGTTGTCCACATTGCCGACTGGGACCAAACAAAACAACATTTTGAGGGACATTCAGGTGCTTATCCTCTGTGAACAAAGGGTTTTGGTTTCCCACTAACGTATGCAGTTAGCCAGGTAGAAGTCAGTAGTGCGCTGTGGACCAGGCTCTGTACTGGGCACTAGACAGGCAAACACCAACAGGACGGTGTGTTCCTGCCCCTGGAAGCTCCCCAGGCCCTTTCTCTTTCTGTGCATTCCTAGGGCTTGTCTTGTAATGGTATTTTATTAACAGAATTCACTTAATAACTAGAGAACTATTTTCCATGCCATGCTGTTCCTCATTTAAAATGCTCTTCATCTGTCTCTACATGAGAAGACTTTGGTAAGTGCTGAAGTTTTATCTCACGGACATTTATTTTGTTGTGTTTCCTTCTCATGTCAGGAAATGGAAGCATACCTATGAAGTTGACTTTTGCCTTTGGGACCCTTAAGAAATAGATGCTTTAGCATTAGATGCGCCAACCCTGGCCTCGTTAAAAAATAACATGCAGAAACAATAAAAAAATCCCAGACCCTGTAACAGACAGAATGAGTGGAATGAAATAGAGAACTGATTAAACACTGAAGACTCATTAGTGGGAGTGTTAAGTCCAGCCTGAAAACACACCACACAAAATGCTTGCGTTTGTGGGGGTCCCAGTGTCAGTAGGCATTTAGGTAGGTGGGGGTCTTATGTTCCAGCCTTCCTCCCCTCTTTGTCCTCCTCACTGTTTATGGCATTTGTGTCTTTACTGTCTGGGGCAGCTTGGGTGAGAGAAGAAAGCTCTTTCATAAATCCCTAAAAAGATATGACAGCATTTCAGCTTGTGCTATGAACTGTTTCCTTAGCCACGAACTGCAGTTGACCTCCACCTACCACTTGATAAAGTTCCACATGCCAGTGTAGGATAGATAAAAGGTGACCGTCATGTTAAGGAGCCTTCATGGATGGACAGTGAGTTCAGGGCCTGTGAGGTTATTATCTATTTTCTCTGTTCTGTGACCTGCTCAGCTTGTGTTTGGAATTACGACCTTCGGCTGCTTCTCTTGGCTGTGTCATAAATTAACTAGGAAAAACAAAACGTAAAATGTTTGTGGAAAGGAAACGAGAGTGAGAAGGAAGTGCTCGGGTCTAGACTTGGCATGTTTGGTGTTGTGGGCAGGCGTGAGCACTTATCTTTTCTGTCCTGACTTCACAGACCAGCCGAGGCCAGGACTTGATCCCCAGACCTCGCAGTCACAAGGCAAGCGCTCAACCTGTTGAGCTGTCCCAGCATCTCCTATAGTTTTAATAAATTAAAGTCACCACCGTGTACGCATATCTTTGTGGCTGTAATGGATGTACTGGCAGCAGCACACTGGTCATTTCTGCATCCAGGGTGACCTACACGCTGTCTCTTATATCTGGGACAGGCATGGTACCTGTGTCCTGGGCTGGGACCCTTTAGAGTCCTCTCTCTCCTTAGAGGTCCTGACAGTTCTCTGCTCTTCACATTCTGACTGCTTTCAGCACAATGCCCCCTCACCCCCCACGCCTCCCTCTTGGAGGGCCTTGTTTATGCTGGTCTCCCCCTTCTGGCTGCACTTCCGATGGGTTAATTAACTTGGATGTTGGGTTGCCTGCTTTGGGGGGTGGGCCTGCAGGTCTGCCGAGAGCCCGCTGAGTCTCAGCCTTGACATTTCACATCACCATAATGAAAAGCCTTCCTAAAATAAATGCTGCCTGCGTCATGTCTAATAGATTCCGCGTGGAGGATGGAAAGCGCAGTCGCGGGCACTGGCCCGCCTCAGCCAGCCTGTTTGTCATGGTGACAGTGCAGCCTGTCGTGAGCTCGGGAATTTTCTGGCCTAGAAAAGATGGGAATAAACACAATAAATATCTGGGGACGCACATTGCAAGATACATTTCATTCGTTCAGCTGGATGGCAGCCATTTAGCTTCCTTTAATTTCTGATCATTTCCCTGGTTTTAGTGTTTGCTATCAGACCTGCCATAAAAACAGTGCTGTCAGATAACCTGTAATACCGGGAGAGCTCAGTGCAGGCCCTTGGGGGCTGTCCTCACCTTCTTCCCCACTGGAAGAGAAAATGAAGAAGATGAAAATCCTCTTCTCATTTGGAGATGTTTAAAGGAGGGAAACGCAACAGCTCAGAAAGGACCCAGTTTCACCTCTGAAGGTCCCCTGGAAGGTGGGCAGCAGGGTTTCGGGCCTGGAGGTTGGTCTGCAGTGTCACTGGTGACGCTGATGTTCCCTTCGGGACACGGAACTTCTGACGTCTGTGGATAGAACAGAAACCTGGTTGATCTTCAGAGTCATCACCGCTACCACAGGGAGAGGCTCCTAAGGGGAGCAAAATGACTCAGAAGGAACCTGCTGGACTCAGAGGCAAGCCCTGCGGCAGATGAGTGTGCCTCATTGTGTTAGCCAGGGAAGTCACTAACGTCTCCATGCCTCGGTCTCCATGTCTGTAAGGGGGTGGTTGTGGTGAGGCTTGATGGGGGTTGTTTCTGTTTATTGTGTGGAGTTGTGACATTAAGGAGTGGCATCCTGGCCCCCTAGCGCCTATGTATCTGTTCCCAAGGCCACAGACCACACACGAGAGGGATCTGAGTTAAGAGCCCTCGAGGAAGCTGCACTTCGGTGACCCAGCCACTTTGTGCCGGACCAGGTAGAGCCTGATGTCACATGGGAGGTGGTGACTGGGTCGGAGGGGGGTGGCCCCGTCTCTCCCCCCGGATGGGTCTTGGCTTCCTGCAGAACTCCCCTTCTGTGTGGCTGTATTTGCAAGTTGCCTGTTTAGTTCTGTTCTGACCATCTGTCACGTAGCCATGAACATTGCCTGTGTGAACTGCGCTCTGAAGTTGACCTCCACTGCAAATACTGTTGTGTCCTGTGCTAGACCCACATGCAGCGCAGGCTCCCTGCTGTCCTGGAACCGTAAGGTTTTATGAAAGAGAAGGTTGTTCTCCCCTTCACGCCCCACAATGTGGTTTTCCAAGCTGCATCCGCATCCTTGGGGCTGTGCATCGTGTGTAGAAAGGTGGCACTGGGGACAGGGCCTAGACCAAGGGTCTCCCTGTAGTTTCTCATGAATGCAGATCCCACCAAGAAGCAAGCATGTGCACAGGGGACTGCGTGAGCCCCTGCTTGTCCCACGGCCTAATTATTTTTGAGTTTGCATAAACTTCTCTTCGCTCCAACAAGGTTTTCATTGTCCTTTATGTTCCTGGCTGATTTAGGACACAGAGGCTTTCTTGGGGCCAAGCCGGTCACTCTCTGGGCCGTACCTGACAGTCTCTTACCTGCCCTGCAAAGAAGCATGTGCCATGCAAAGCTAAAGCAAAACAGGTCTGACCAGAGATTGAGGATGCAGTCGGAGATGAGGGATCAAAGCAGGGGCTCCCAGGAGCACTCAGTGGACCACTGGTATCAGGGCCAGAGGCAGGAGCCTGGTAGGCACCCACCACCTGGCTCCCTGCTAATGTACCAGCCTAGGGCTGAGTGCCACTGGTGTTCATGGTTGGTCTCCAAGCTTCACATAGTGGTGGGGTGACCAGCAAGGGCACTGGGGGGGCTGACCAGGGTGTGAGGTGGCCCCAGCCCTCTTGGCGTGAGTGGAATCAGCCTCTTACAGGGTGATTGACCATATCCATCACAAAATGCATAGCTCTGCGGCCTGAAATTCCACTTCTACAACCTACTCGTACAAACACAAGGCTTTTCACTGCTGCATTAGAATACTAGAAGCAACTTAATTTTTTTTGTGATGGGAGACTGATTAAATGCACCATTGTGTTCATACCATGGAATCTTGTAGCTGTTAAAGAACGAGGTGGAATGACCTCCAGAGATTCGGTCAGTAATACTTACAGAGAGTTTGCTGAGAGCCCTCTGTTCATATTGTCTTGTTCAGACCTCACAGTGGCCCTGTGAGGTAGGAAATGTAATGATGTGTGTTCCACCTTGTAGCTTCAGGGCCTGAGTTCTTAAGCACTACAATGAATATCCCCTGGTAATGAATGGCACTATTGTCAGGTTTTTGAAATATATACATATGTTCTATAAATAGAAAGGAGCATTTATGAGAAAATGGAACTCTTATCCAAGAGCTCGTCATCTTTTCAAAGTTTTTATTTTAATTAATTTTATTGTTTTTGACAGAGACAGAAAGAGAGAGAGAGAAGGGGGAGGGCCCAGAATTGTCTCCATAGTTGTACATCATCAGTTTTTTCGATATGGTTTCATTCCACACAGGTGGGCAGGGGCCGAGCAGGGTGAGAACTGGGCTGGAGGCCTCCTGCATGGGGGGCACGACCCCTCGAGCTAGGGGCTGAATGGGAGAGAAGGGAGTGAGAACCAAACTGGGGGCCTCCCGCATGGGAAGCACACCCCAGTTCAGCATATGGGTCCACACGGGCCGGGATTGGGATTCGATCCTCGGTCCCTGGGGCTGCAAAGCGAGCACTTACCCTGCTGAGTCATCCCGGCTTCCCCCACAGTTTGTTAAGGGATCAGAGGAAGGAAGGTGAGACTGGGCCTACAGTCCCCTGGGGCATCTCGGGCCCCCTCCTCTCCCAGAGCCAGGACACACGGGCCAGGGTTCCCAGAGAGGGTGTGGACCTGAGCTGATGAGGTTCCCAAATGTTGGAGGCAGGAAGGCACATCCGGCAGGCCTATTTGAGCTGCCGGGAGCAGCTGAATGCTGTGTGATTAGCTCCATTTGGAAGAAACATTCATTGTAATCAAGTCGTATTTCCAAGGTTGTACAGCCCAGTTGTTTCCCAGCTTGTACCAGCTGGGTATTGGCACCGCCTCACCCAGACTGCAGGTTCTGAGACATCACGACCGATTTGCAAACTGCTGCGTGAATAATACTTGCCGTTTGATATGCTTTCACTTGTTCCTGCCGTACCCTGCGCCTGTTCCATTCGCTCCTTCCTGTGTTAAACTTCAGTCAAAGGGCATGGGTGAATACTGGATGCTGGACGATCAATGATGATTCCACCCCCCCTTCCTGAGTCTGCTGTCCTGCTTTGGTGGCAGGGGTCTTCGCTTTCAGGGCATCTCGTGCTGGTGGGCGCCATCTTTGCCTGCACAAGGCAGCAGGGGTTCTCCATGCATGGCTTTGACTGGCGAGGCCTGTGCAGCCAGAGGGACCGACCACTCCCTGCCCCAGGGAGCCTCGGCCGTCCGCAGGTGCTGGGGTGGGTCAGGGAGGCAGTCGCGTCTTTGAAGGACCTGAACCTGGTGTGAAGAAGCCCTTGTACGTCTTCAGTGTGGTACTTAGTTAATGCACTCTGTCCACATGGGCGAGTTTGAGCTGGGTCTCATTGTGTTCTGGCACAGGCCCCAGTGGCATTCATCACATTATCGATCCCAAATTGCCTGCCGGGAGCTTCCCAGCTCCGTGTAAGCGTGAGGTTGGTGGTACAACAGAAGACACACTTCATGAATTATGAAGGCCCGTGGTAATTGAAGAGCTTCATTCTCGTGCCGTATTACTCAGCACATTCTTCTTCGGGCCTCCTGAGCAAGTGTTCAGGGTGCCTGTGATCGGCAGTGTGCTTTTAAGTGCCAGATAGGCTATTAATAACAGGGAACTTTAACTCAACACTGACTTTATTTGTGGGAAGCGGAGGGGTATCAGCGCAGACAGGCCCTGGGTGCAATTACACTGAGTTGACTTTTAGTTGCGACTGTTGTTGTTATTGATTTCATGGTCACGTCTCAGGCAGCAGGAGAATAGAGGTGGGGCTGTATGCCCCTCTTCCCAACTCGGACGACTTGTCCTGGAGGTCACAAGGGCTCAGAGGACCCTTGTCCAGTGGCCTCTGTGCTGATCCACTCAGGATCAGGGAGAGGGAGGTCTGCGGTTAAAGGTCTCACCCCTGAAATACGTCTAAAGGGACTTGAATCTCTGAGCTCCTTTCCTGGTGGTCACGCGCACCCAAACTGTGGAGTTCCAGCAGGGCCCTGGACGGGTGGTCACAGGCACCCAAACTGTGGCATTCCAGTAGAGCGCCGCCAGCCACAGAGAGCCGATGTGATTCAGAAGTGGCATCGAGTCTAGGGCTGTGTGCCCGTGGGAAGCGTCTTGTCTTTGCACAGGGATTTCCAAACCCAGATGTGACCGAGTTGGTGCGGGGTGAGGTGCTTGTTAAAATGCAGTTTCTGATTCAGGTTTGGACCCTGGCTTCTGCGTTTCTGGAGCCACACTTAGAAAGCAGGGTTTGAACCAGCGTGAAGCTGATGGACTAAGCAATCACCCTCCCATTGTTGGGGATCAAGAAAATGTTTTGGCTTGTTTTAAAAAGAAAGAAATTTAAAAAACTAAATAATACCAAAAGCTGCTGGTGTATGTGCCAGACTTTCATCTTTTCTTTAAAAGTCTCTAGTAGTCAAACAAAATGTACAGACACGGGGGTTGCCCAGGCTGTGTTACAAAAGTGGGGCTGTGCTGGGAGCCCCTCCCCCAGAGAGCTACGGGCGTGGTTTTCCTCAGCTCTTCATCTCAGACCTCAGTCCATTTGCTTTGCTATACCAGTCGGTGTTGCCAAATGGATAATTTTGAAAAATTCCCTAAATGTTCATCAGAATTGTCAGGGTTGTTACTTCGAGAACCATTGGAAAGTTCTGGCTTCCAGAAACAATGGGGATGGTTTAACAAATGTCCCGATCTACTTCATCTCTCTGAATTTTTGAGACACATTGACTTGGTCAGGTTTCCAAGGGTGGGGAGTTTGGTAAAATGAGATCCAGGACTCCCGACCGCTAGACCCGGCGGTTTCCCACCAGCTGCCATCTGTGGAACGCGCCTGTGAGCAGGACATTTACCCACCCGGGGCGATGACCCTTCTGGTGAGGATGGACCACAATCATCAAGTGAACTGATGAATGCCCAGTCACACCTAAAGGAGAATATGTGGGCAGGATTCCTCCTCTCACAGGCGGATTTGGAGTTGCTGTGGGAGTTTTTGTCCTACAGGAGAACGCAGAAGTCAGGGCAGCTGGCTTCTCTTAAGGACATTCGAGTGAAACTTTCCATCCATTATTTGGCAAATCAGGTTATTTTTGGCTCCGACTTCAGGGGTGGCACGGTTTGTGCCTGTCGGTTGGATTTCTGTTCTCGAGTCCTGTGAGGAGTCCTACCAGGCTGCCTCAGGGTTGCTGGTGGGTGGGAGCGGGAAGTGGGGGGTATAGCAGGGCTGAGCACTTCCACCAGAGAGGCTGTTTGATGCCTTCCTTCCGTGTCCTTGAAAGCTGTTATGGCCTGGCTCGATCCTTTTATAGATGAGCAAATTAGGGACCTGGGGCTCAGGAGAAAGTTATGGGGCCCCAGCTGAGCAAGGGCAGAACAATTTGGACGCTTGGCTGTTGGGGTCACCAGGACACTACTGGGAGCGAAAGAGGTGCTCATATGATCTCACCAGGCCTGTAGGGCAGCTGATCCCACAGCGCTGGCTCTGTGCCACTTGGGTGGGTGTGGCAGCTTCTCTGTAGACCCTTGGGAAGGAAGGCATCCCCCAGACCCCAGGAGTCCCTGCAAAGCCGTGAGGAAAGCCAGCTAAAGCATGAGAGAAGCACGCCAGCCACACTTTGCCAGCAGACCGGGTGAGGGGCAACCACGAAGCTTTAGGGACAAGCCTCACGGTTTTGCTCATCTTGCTCCAAGACCACCTGTTACACGGCTTTGGAGAGTCCGTTGTTTTATTTAGCATTTCCTTGACAAAAAGAATGGCGTTTCAGGAAGGAAGCCCAGAGAGGCACAGCACCTGCCAGAAGCCACACAGCACCCAGAGGCATGGCCCCAGCTGCTGAGATTGAGGCTTTCACCCCGGGTAAGCTGACCAGTTCCGGCAGCCCGCCCAGAGCGGCTGACCAGAAAGAAAGGTGCTATCCTTCCAGAAACGCCGTCTCAATGACAGGGCCTGCCAGAGCTGCTCTGGGAGGTCTGCCGTGTTCACACAGCCTGGCCTGGCATTCTGAGGTTGCCAGCCCAAGAGGACCCACCGCCACGGCTGTAGGACCAGTGGGGCCAGAGAAGAGTGTGGGGAGGGAGGCTCAGGGCCCAGATCGCTGATTCTCAGCTAATACAAGACCAGTTTCATTGTGTTACGGGTGTTTAGGGAGGAGATAAAAGCAGCGATGCAAAGCAAGCCGGATTACTCTGAGACTCCCACCTGTATGGCCCTCGCTCCTGCATTCTGAGCATGCCTGGTGTCTGGATGTCTAGGACAGCCCAGGCAGTCTCTGTCCCCAAGGAGCCCGAGTTTCCTGGCCCCACGGGGTTTTCTTGTCCTGCCTCTTGTCTGTCCTAAATTCGCCCTCCCAAATTCAAGAGCGGCCTCTGTTCACAGGGTCCCTCCCCGTGCCGTTCTGGTCTCAGTGGCTGCAGACCAAGAGCCTCTCTGGGCCCCAGGGGCTCAGTGTGGGGGTGGCCGGGGTCCTCTGGCTCAATCTGACTACTCTTACCCTGCAGCCTGTTTTATTTTAAGCAGGTGGAGGGACTGTTGGTTTCCCTAAGGGCTGTGCTTTGTTTCGGGCTCAGAAGCAGCTGATGTTGGGGGTGCTCTCCCCGCTTGTCCACGGTGTAGAGGACACCGGGGGGCTGTCTGAGTTGCCGGTCCGTGGATAAGGGCTGCTCACGCCGCCTGCTGCGTCCTCAGGAGTTTCCGTGGAGGGTGTGGGGTTACTGTGGTGTTTTCCAGGGGTGGTGCCATGACCTGGTGGTTGGACAGCTTGCTCAGGATGGTGCTGGAGCCACAGTGGCCGAGCTGGACAGGGCGGGGTCTGGGTCGCCTGGTGCAGGAGTGGAGGGCGGCCCGAGCCGAGGGTGTAATGAGGACAGCCTCCTGCAGCCGAGGGACCAGGAGCAGGCACTTAATTTTGTTCACGTTTGATCACATCGTGTGACTGTGTTCTCCCTGGAGTCCCTCAGTAGCCTGTGGGTTCTGTCAGTTTGGGTGAACAGCAGTGGGCCTCCCTCCCGGCTTGCACAGCAAGCACCCCTGGAAGGTGGGGGTGGGGGCTTGTCTGGGGCACAGGTAGGGGAGTGGCTGTCCGGCCCCTCCTGGGCCCTGGGCTGGGATGTGGCTTAGTGACATCATTGTGACTGATCAGGGCTTCTGTTCTCTGCCTTCCGGGTTTCCTTCTCTCAGAGTCTCTAGCTCCGCTGTCGGCCCTGCGTCGTGTACAGTAGACTTGGATCCACAAAGATGACTCTCGGGGCACAGGGAGGAATCTGGTGTCTGTTTGTGTCTCCGCCTTGGGTGTGGGCAGGCGCGCCCACTCCAGGTGCCCTTGGCAGGGAGGGGTCTGGGCAGGGGCTCCAGGTTGCTCTTGGCCTCTGCTGTAAGGCACGGGCAACGCTCACGCGGCCACAGGTTGGCATAGCGCCCCTCCTCTGCTCTGTCCCAGCTGGACACGGGGTCTGGCTGACCTCTTGTTCGAAGATCATGGAAGCCACTCTGCGGGGCTCTGGTCTCCCAGGAATATCAGCGAAAGGAAATCAATACCAAGGAAAAGGGACTCTCCCTGCATGGACGTGAGCGCTGTGGGGTAGACTCCCTGGGCTAGGAGGCGGGCAGGAGGAACAGGCCCTTGGGGACAGGGGCTCCGGGCCTGCAGAAGGGGAGCAGGCATCATGGTGGCGCTGGATTTCCAGGGGCTGCTCAGCTGCATGCACGCGGCACTGGCTCAGTTCTGCCAGCTGTGGCCTCATCGGATCGACTTCCTTGCCCCACCCTCCCCACGATGCCCACACCCACTGAGGGCACACGCCTGGGGTGTGTTCGCATTCTGGTGGCAGCCCCGGCGAGAGAAGATACACACACGAGCCCTTCTTGAGCCCTTGCCCCTCCTGGCTGCCGGCACCAGGGCACCCAGGCCTCTGGGTCCAAGGTCACCCTGGCCAATCTCTTCCTCTCTAATTGAGCCTCTGAGGGCTGCAGAGATGATTCATGTGTTATTACGCAGGAGACAGAGGCTGCCCGCTTCCAGAGAGTGACGCACAGAAGGCCGTCGCTAGATGTGCCTCCGAAGGTATTTCCATGTTCCAGCAGCGATTTATTGACAGGCCAAAGCTCCTGCCGCAGGGACCTCCCATTTAGGCCAAACTAAAGCCAACTCCTCTGCACCTTTCACCCAAGAGGGTGGATTAAATGACTGAGACTCCTGGCTGCTTTCTCTCCCCTCTGGAGGACACAGCCGCTTCCAGACCCTTTGTTTCTGGTCACAGTGCTCCTTGAGCTCCTTAGAGTCCCTGTGAAATGTGAGCCTCCAGTGCATCGCTGGGTGATGTGGTGAGGAGCCCTGGGGGCAGCTCTTTGAAGATCTGGACATTATGAGAGGACCTGGGATTCCTATAGGAGTGAGCGAGTTACATGCTGCCTTTTAAGTTTGCAGTTCTGAGGCTCCGTTTCCTCAAAATGTAAGACAAGAACGCAGTGCCTATCCTATAGGGCTGGGAAGAGTACGTGAAGTAGCGAGTGTAGAACCCATTGCAAACGGAAGACACTCACACTGGGCCACAATATCACTGTCATACTGCTCAGCGCTCCAGTTAGCTGGAGGTCAGCTGCTCAAAGTCAAACATTTTGGCAAAGACTGGGGGTGCAAACGTTCCAATTAAAATGTGAATGCTTTGCCAACAGAGGGGACATGTTCTGTCTGAATAGTAACGTGGCTCTGAGCTTCCTGGCAGCCAAAGTAAAAACAAAAACTCATCAGAGGACACAACTTCTATTAGCTGATGAAGAGAAGCGTGGCAGAGAACCTGGACATGCCCTTTTGTTTGGCCCTGGGCATGTGAAAAAGGGTTCGTGGAGCTGACCTTCAGTCCAGACAGGCCCTGCAGGGGAAGTGCTCACCTGACAAACTGGGTGTGGAGGGCAGGGTCCAGCCTCAGGTCCTGCTGCTTCCAGCGGGGGTCCCCAACCCACCTGGCTCAGGTGTGCATGTGGGTCTGCCCCAAGTTTGGTCTGCAGCCTTCATGAGAAATGACTGCTAAATGGCATCTTGTAACATTCAAGAGTCTTTTTTTCTTTTTTAGGATTTATTTTATTGTTTTTGACAGAGACAGAGAGAAGAGGGAGGGCCCAGAGCAGTCTCCATAGTTGCACATCATTAGTCTTTGACATAGTTTTGTTCCACACAGGTGGGTGGTGGGCCACGCTGGAGCCTCCCGCATGGGAAGCTCACCCCAGTCCAGCATATGGGTCCCCACAGGCCGGGGCCGGGATTCGATCCTTGGACCCTGGGGCTGCTAAGCGAGTGCTTAACCCGCTGAGCCATCCCAGCATCTCCAAGATTTTCATTCTTAATATTTGACACACTGAGGAAAAGATTAACCTCCGAAGAAGAAAAAAGGGTTTGCAGGATTTCCAAAAGAGCAAGATTGTTGGATTGAGCATCAAAGACAGGAGGGCTATAACCACTGCTGTTCCTGGTCAGCTCCCTAGAAGTGCTGTGGGCAGATCTCATCTTTGTGCTTTGGTTTGTTCTTGCCCATAAGTGACACACTGCAGACCAAAGAGACCACCTGCCCTGCTAGTGTGATAGTTTCTTGATGTCCCAGCTAAAAGTGAGGCATAAAGAATCAATACAGAAACATGGCAGCTGGCTTCTTTTCTTAGAATGGTTGAAGAATCTAGAAAATGATATCCAGTTGTGTTTTTTTTTCAGGAATGTTACTAAAGCTTTTTTGTCCCTTATTCTTCCTTAGGGATCTTATTTGATAGCTCTCTATAAATGCTAGCAGTTGCATATTAATTGGGAGTTTGTAAGCAGTGTTTGTGGTCTAAAGTAGGTGAGCTGGCTTTGTCATAAATTGATTTAATCAGCCATGACTGAGCGACAGTTCTGGTATCCCGAGTCCCATCCTTGTGCGTGCTGGGCACACCGTGAGGCTTCGCTGAGTTCCTTTGTGTCTCCGGTGTGGGCCCTTCCCCTTTTCTGACCACTGCGCCCCTTTTCTCGTTCTCGGTTGTGGCAAGCTTTAGCGAATATTCTGATCCTCTTCAATTCTCTAGCTAAACCTTAAAAGAATTACGGTAACTAACGTTCACAGCTTGGTAAATTTTAGCCAGATTTTTGCAAAGAGCTTGGGAAGCGGCAGCCAGATGGCCGCGGAATCTGAATACTCACTCCTGGGAACCAAAGTGGGTTGGCTGTCATGATGATGATTCTGTGTGCTCATCGCGCTGGGGGCCGCCGCCTCACATGTGCAAGTGGCGCACGTGCCCGGGAACGATGGATGCCAAGCGGAGAGGGTGCACCAGCCCTTGGGTGGCAGAGTCTGGGGCAGGACTGGGCGGATATCCTGTGGAATAACTGTTGCTTTGCTGGCATTTGGACTTTAATTTTGGAAAATAGTTTCGTACTTCTGTGCGGGTCAGTCAGACCCCGTGGGCCATCTGCCATTGTAGCCCCGAGTTCTCAGCACGGTGACAACGCCAGCAACTGCCCTGTGCCGTAGACGTCAGTTGGCTCACGAAAGCAGAAAGCCCTAGACAGGCTAAGTGATGTCACTTGGACGTTTATAGCAAACTTGTACCCTGTATCTTCAAAAGGAGCGGCAGAGACTGATTTATGAAGTAACTGGAGTGCCAAGTGCTCTGACAAGGGTATTTATTATACTTAGACATTTTGTGGCCATAGGATCAGGGTCAGATCTGGATTCAAATCCCAGCACCGACTACTGGCTGTGCAGCCTCAGACAGACTGCTTTACCTCTCTGAGTCTCGGCTGCCTCATCTGTAAAATGAGGGCTTCTATCTTGCAATCTTGCAGGTTGTGAGGATGAAATAAGGTCATTTATGGAAAGGGCCTTTGTGGTTGGAACTCAGTAAGTATTGGTCCAGGGGACATATTGTCAACAGATATCAGGTGACCAAAACTGAAGGTGTAACACCACGGATAGATGTGGGCCCAGGACACTTGCCTGGGTTTTCAAAATTGGAGGACAAGCGTATGGGATTTAAGGGTGGACAAGGCAGGTCAGTGTTTGTACTTGATGCACCTGGGAGGAGTAAGGCTGGGACGACACATCACTGCCCCAAAGCCCCAGGGCTCAGAGCCACCTCTGTCCTAGACGAGGGACGGGAATGCTCCAGATGTCCCCAAGCTCTGCGATTGCCTGCTGTCCTGAGGGTATGTGGGCTAAGGTGTGGGGACGGCAGAACCCTCCTCAGAAATCCCATGTCACCGTGGCACAGGCCCCTCTGTTTCCCAGACAAAGGGGGGCGCATGCAGCCAGCTTCTCATTGCCCACCGAGGCCCACTCTGCAGACAGGACCCCATGACGGACTCTCAGCCGACTGCCGCCTCAGCCCCAGGGGAGCTGGGCTTGCAGAGGGCTCCCTCCAGCCAGAGCCCAGGCCAGCGGGTGTTTCGTTTCAGGGTGATGTCAGTGACTTAGGCCTAGAAAGCTCTCCCTGCGGAACCGGCAGGCGACACGGCAGAGGACGCAAGCCTTGTGAGCCATGTGCGGCAGCTTGAAGGACCAGTGAGGAAACAGACGGAAAGCAGGCTCCAGGCCAGTCGAGACAAGCCGGCACCGCGGCCTTGGCCTGTGAGCGTTCCAGACCGTGGAGGGGACAAAGTGGCCTTGGTGCCGCAGTCACACTGGGCCTGGCTCATACCTGGCGGATGGCTCAGCAGTGAGCCTTCCCAGGTGCTTGGTACAGACAGTGAAGGCAGAGAGGAGCTCTGCATGGACAGACAGGTGGACATGGGCTCTGCAGAGACAGGCAGATGGCTCTGTCCTGAACTGGACTGAAGTCATGCTCAGGAGGACACCCCGCAGAGACGGGTTCTTTCTTCCTGGAGGTGGGAGCCGAGGCCACACCTGGGTCGTCCGGTGGACATGAGCTCTCTGGGACTCACGGCTGTTGAGACCCTGTGGGGAGATGCACTTAGGGGTTTGGGCCAGGTTCAGTGTTTCCAGGTGGACAGCTGAACTGCTCACATGTATTTCTCTGTGGGAGTAAAACACTTGCTTCTAAAGGAGCAACCCCAAGGATATCTGAAAGGCAAGCAGCGGTAACCGTGCCAAGCTTTGTTAATTAAATGCATACAGCCAATATAGCTGTTACCTGCAGCTAAAGGCACTTACAAGGTGAATAAGGTAAATAGTAAATCCACGCCTTGGAGCATTTGAGTATAAATTTCAAAAGATTCTCAGGCTCATTTAAATTCATAGTCATATTTAAGTGAAATTTGGAGAACTAGTTCACGGGGAAGGCAGCCCGTTTACTTGTTCGTTACCGGTGCAGATCTTTGCAGTGTCTAACTGTGGGAAAGGAGAGCTGGCATCTGGAGCATTGTTTTCCCTGAGACATTTGCATCTATATTTTAGTTCCCTCAGAGCTTTGAGAAGGGGAAGTGCACTCATCCCCACGCTGTGTTTGCAAACACTGACCTGCACGGGTTGAGTCTGCGGCCCTCCATCAAGCCTCAGGGCCCACCTTGTGCATGTTCACTCATCTGTAAAATGGGAATGAAATGCCCAGTTCACATAGTTGTTGTTTGAATGACAAGATGATGATGTAAAACACTGAACTCGGGCCCCACATGTAGTTGGTGCTCACAGATGTCAGCACCTGTGTCACTGCTGAGAGACTGTGAGATTCATCCCCTGGGGAATCCAGGACCCTGCAAAGCAGGAGAGACGTCACTGTGAAATCAACCACACCTATTTTTAAAAAAAGATTTATTTTATTATTTTTGACAGAGACAGAGAGGAGGGGGAGGGCCCAGAGCCATCTCCATAGTTGTACGTCATCAGTTTTCAACATGGTTTCATTCCACACAGGTGGGCGGGGGCTGCACAGGGCGGGAACTGGGCCGGGGGCCTCCCATATGGGAGGCACGCCCCCTCAAGCCAGGAGCCAAACTGGTGGGTGAGAACTGAACTGGGGGCCTCCTGCATGGGAAGCACACCCCAATTCAGCATATGGGTCTGCACGGGCCAGGGCCTGCTTTTGATCCTCGGTCCTCGGGGCAGCAAAGTGAGCGCTTAACCTGCTGAGCCATCCCGGCTTCCCCTCAATCACACCTATTAATTGAAATAGATACGTGGGGATGTGCTGGACACCTGGAAGATACTGGAGTCATAAAACGTGGAGGGTGATGCTTGTTCTTGGGGAAGCTTGCAATTCTACCCGAAACGGTGATTCAAACACACGGAACGATTAGTCCCAGATTTGAGTTCGTCCATTAGTGGATTTCCATAGGGCGACTTCAGCACAGCAGTGAGACAAGTGGCTAGGAGGAAAACCAGCGACGATAAATGTTCAGCACGGTGCTCACCAATTATCTGGTGAACGAAAGAGGAATCCTGAAAACAGTTTCAGGATGAGATGCCATTCCTCACTCTGGCTGTGTGATTGTGAGGCACGTAATGAAAGCAACTTGCAAGGGGCTCCCCCAAATCGTCACACTGATTCCAAAACTGCCTTCGCTGTGCGCTTAGCTGCTGCCCTAAACAGCTTCCCCATCGCCCCAGGGCCCTGCAGCACGAAGTTCCCACGGCATCTCACTCAGCACCGCTCTTGGAAAGCCAGAGTTGCGCTTTCAAAGCTGGAAGAAATAAAACTGTGAGCAAAACCCAGTATTTTCTCTCGCCAGCTACACAGTGACAGCGTTTCAGCATTTTTAAAAAGCGATTCCGCTGCTGGGGTTTGAAACGATCAATTAAATGGATGCGATCAAGGTGAGACCAGCCCATATTACAAGGAAAGGAACATTCATTAATGGAAATGAAGAAGCAACAGCCATTTGTCAGAGAGAGAAGCTGAGAGTACTGGCAAGGTAAATGGGCAATATAAGGGCAATACCGCCCAACGTTCAGATTTCCAGGCAAGAGACAGAGCTTGGAGCCGCTGCTTGCTCTGTGGTGGGACAGGGCCCGGTGTTCTCCGTCCGTCCTCCTGGGGGAGGGGTGCAGTCCGCCCTCCCCTCACCTCACACTGAGGCTGGTCTGTGCACCCTGGCCCCTGGTCTGCGGGTGATGGGAGCCTGGCAGCATTGAGGAGCAGGAAGGATGTCTAGATTTCGTCTTTCCTCCCTGTAGTGATGTCCCCAGCTGGCTCTGTCCTCAGGCTGCAGGTCACTCATTGCCCCCCCTCCAGGGTCTCAGTCCCTTCATCTTCCGGGACCTCGGATGCTGACAGCCCTGTTGCTCCAACCTGGAACTCCTGCACAAGCCCTGCAGTGCCTCACGGCTTCCAAACGCGCCCGGCATCTGCCCCTCTTGCCGTCTCACTGCCTCCTCCAGTGGTACCGAGAGAGGGAGCCAGCTCTCCTGTCCCTTAGGAGGGCCCTATCCCATCCTAAGGGCTCCACCCTCACGACCAAGTCACCTCCCGAAGGCCCCAGCTCCTAACACCCTCACCTGGGGTTAGGGTTTCAGTATAAGCGTTTCAGGGGGAACAAGGCCATGTTGTTTACGGCACCGTCTGCGTCCACCTGTGTCCCTGATGGACAGGACGTTTCCTCCGTTTTCTCCCAAGTTTGTCTCAGGTAGTGGTGGGTTGGGAAGTCCAATATGAGCCGAGCACCCTATCGGTCTGAGGCGTCCCTGGTTCAGGGTGAAGGCCACCCACACAGGCCCACTTCGTTTCTCCTTATTGTTTGCTTGTTTGCTTCCAAGTGACACCAACATTATGAACCTCATCAAAGCCTTTCATCCAAATTCTCCTGTTTAGTTTCCCTTGACACGACTCACCCTGCCCTGTCTGAACCCTGAGCTGGACCACTTTGTTTTTTAAGATTTAAGTGTTTTTGACAGAGAGAGACAGAGAGAAGGGGGAGGGCCCAGAGCCATCTTTATAGTTGTACGTCATCCGTTTTCAACATAGTTTTGGTCCACACAGGTGGGCAGGGGTCGCACAGGGCGGGAACTGGGCTGGGGGCCTCCCGCATGGGAAGCTCACCCCAGTTCAGCACATGGGTTCTCACGGGCCGGGACTGGGCCTCAATCCTCAGACCCTGGGGCTGCAAAATGAGCACTTAACCTGCTGAATCATTGCAGCTTCCCTACTTCAGTCATTTTATTTTAGTTTTCCTGTTTTCAGATTTCATTATTATTTTAATTTGTCTTATTATCCATGAAATTTTGGCCATTGCATCATCAACAATGATAACAAAACTTGATTGGGGGCTGGGTTTGGGAGTATGGTTTGGGAAGGTCCTAGCCTTTGGGATGTGTCCCCAAATCTGTTCTCCTTACGTGTCTTACCTCCTCGGGAACTGACTTTTTATTTCCTTTTGAAGTGTTTTTCTGATATGATAAGAACCCAGGCACGTGGCAGGAAAGTTAGACATTCTATGAAGAATGAAGAACAGACAACAAACCACCCAATGTAGCTGCTAAATTGAGATTGGCTGTATTTCTTTGCAATCTATTTTTAAATATATATTTTATTTATTTATTTATTTTGACAGAGGAGAGAGAGAGAGAGAGATACAGAGACAGAGAGAGAACTGAACTGGGGGAGCTCCCAGTTCAGCATATGGTTCCACACAGGCGAGGGCCGGGGCCGGGATTCGATCCTCGGTCCCGGGGCTGCAAAGTGAGCGCTTAACCCACTGAGGCCGGGGCAGTCTATTTTTAAATGCCTGGTTTTAAAAAGTATATATACTTGTACGGTTGAGGACATATTCGACATACACTCTGTATCCTGCTTTTTTCATTTTGCGTTATGCACGCAATTTACCAAGTAATTAAAAAAAAACCAAAACTTTCCCACCTCCTTTTCAGTTATTGCCTAATGACTGTTTTCATGTGTTTTTTAATAAATAACCACCTGAATGCCATAGGGAGTCCGTCCATCATCTGTGCCATGAGCGGATCCCGGGGAAGCCCCAGCCAAACCCCCAGCACCCCCACTTTTTAAAGTGCGTTAGACAAGTTTATAGTTCAGCCGTGGAAGGCAGTATTTCAAAAGCTGTTTATACGAGGCATGATAAAAAAAAATATGGTGAAGGCTGCTGCCGCATGCCCCCCGAGGGAATGACAGGGGTCTTCGGTACGGGAAGCGGCGCGTCCAACCTCAATGACAGTGTGTAACAAGTCTCAACGTGCTGGTGCAGTCAGTCGGTTGTGAACTACGGTGGGGAGTCCAAGTCCTGCCCAGTGTGAAAGTGCTTAAGCCCAGGAAGCATTCAGGGCAGCCTTCCAAATTGCCACAGGATGCTGAACGTCAGGGAGCCCACGTTCTGCTTAGTCAACTCTAACCTTTGACCCTGACTCTGGGGGCAGTGGGTGCTGCTCTTGGCTGGCTGGACTGTTCGCCTCCAAGGGCCATGTCTCCCTGCTCCTTGGTTCACTCTGTCCCAGTAACTTGGAGTTGTTCCTGGCAACCTTGTTTCTGAGGAGCGCTGGTTTCAAATTTCCAATTAAATGTGCTTTCATTTCGTTGCGTAGGACATTGTCTTTTAGTGGTGACATTTTTTACCATCAGGAGACCGTGGATGGCCTCTTGTAGCTACAGAATGACTTGGCTGTCACCGAGGGCTCGGTTGCCCATAATTGCATGTCACACTTGCAGACAAGGATCGGCTTAGGAACTGGGCAGCGGAGTTAATCCGTGCGGTGCATAAACACAAAACTTTGAATCCATCTCGGCGGTTCAGGGTGTGTGTGAAATTGCATTAGGGATCCAAAAACACGGCCTTGTGTGAGGCTTTGTTCTGCCAGACATGCTGTGGGCTCACTGTGTTTCATTTGTTTATACGGTGGGTCAGACTGAGGCCGCAGTGACGCAGGGGAGGAGAAGGGCTGTGTCCTGAGTGGCAGGATGGGGACCCTCCTCCTGTGAGCGTCAGGCTATGCTTCAGCCTCACTCATGGCCTCACACTCTCCCAGCAGCTCGTTAAAGCCAGGAGGGGCAACATTCAGTCCTTTAACAAATCCTGAAGCTGAGGTTTCGGGGCAACTCGTTTTACGTTGGAAACCTCTTTCTAGAATCTCACACATACACCTTTCAGAAATCTGAAATTATTTCTGTAGGAATTTCTCCTAAGAGGGACATAAACAGAGATAACCCCAAGGACTTATCATCAAGATTGTCCATTACAGCATTATTTTTAATGGGGAAAATTGTAAACAATGTAAAGTTATTTCAAGAGGGGTTGGATAAATAGATTCTTGTGTGTGTGTAGAATTATTAGGCAGTGATTAAAATTCATGATGTTGGGAAAGCCGGGACGGCTCAGCGGGTTGAGCGCTTGCTTTGAGGCCCCGAGGACCGAGGATCGAATCCCGGCTCCGGCCCAGGCGGACCCACATGCTGAACTGGGGAGTTCCCACAGTTCGGTTCTCTAGCTGTCTCTGTCTCTGTCTCTCTCTGTATCTGTCAAAAGTAAAATAAAAATAAATATGCACTGAAGATAAAATAATTACTCTCTATAAATATAAAAAGATATAAAAAAAATTAAAAAAAAAAATCCATGATGTTGAGAAGTAGAGGAATTGTAAAAGTATCAGAAAGGAAAAGTACAGATCATAAAACTATATGTACAGCCTGATTCCAGTTCTTCTAAATGTGCAAAGAAAAATGACTGAAAACCACAGTATTAACAGAGACGTTATCATTGGGTGACGAGGCAACGGGTACTTTTAATTCCTTGTGATTGTCTTCATTTTATTAGTTTTCTGGGCTTTTACAATATGAAAAGCCCCTCTTTCTCCTTCTCTTTGGGCATCACTTTGGTTGTCTCTCTCCAAAGCTTACAGCTTTGCCTCTTACAAGAGTGGCTGTTGCCAGACGTGAGAAGTCCAGCAGTTTTCAGCAAATCTGTTCTTCCCCAGGATTCCTTCTTCTCCGACTTGGGGTGGGAGGGTTGAAAGAATGAACCTCACCCTTGGATGGAGTGGGGTTGGGGACAGGATACCCAGCAGAAGACAGGCTGTTCTCATATTGGTCCACGGAACATGTCCTGGCTGGTGGAGCCCAAGTGAGAGGCCGTGTGAGCTGTGAACGCTGCCCGCTGATACTCAGAAGAGCCCATGGTTCTGACTGTGAGAAGGCATGCAGTGTTGCCTGCTTGGTGGTCACCGAGGGCAGCAGAGGAGTTGAGGATAACTTCCCCGAGACCAGAAGCGATGATGAAAGAGGGAGGAGTTCCTTTCGGGAGGCGAGAGTGACGACTTCCCCTGTGTGGTCTCACTGAGTGGGCTGTTGTTTACATGGGAAAATAGAAAAAATAAAATGTCAGATCAAACAAGCTTGATAAAATTCTCACCACAGGAAGAACTCCCAGAATCCTTAGCACCAAACATGCACTTGACCTTCTCAGAGAGGTGTGGAATGTCCCAGATGCACGTGGCCCAGAGCATCTTGCTCTACTGTGAACATAGGTGGCAAACCTGCCTGACTGGCTATATCGGGCATGGGGTCCCGGGAGCACCAGCATTACTGGAGCTTGTTAGAGATGCCATGGCTCAGGCCCCACCCCACAGCTGCTAAGTCAGAAACTGCGTCCAGCAACCCGAGTTTGAACAGTGCTCTGGGGGCTGAGGACTGAACCATGAGGCAGGTCACATT
Organism: Craseonycteris thonglongyai; assembly: GCA_004027555.1. Taxonomy (NCBI): domain Eukaryota; kingdom Metazoa; phylum Chordata; class Mammalia; order Chiroptera; family Craseonycteridae; genus Craseonycteris; species Craseonycteris thonglongyai. The sequence goes on from PVKE010003278.1 coordinate 25,690, forward strand.
CACCTTCCCTGTTACTTCCATGGTCTAGTTTTCTGTATCCCAATGAGATACCGTGTGATAAAGGGTTGCATTTGAAGTATTTTGGCAAAGATTGTTCGTAGGCTGCGTCTTTGGAAGAGAGCATGGCTCTTTGCAGTACTGAAGGTTCTAAGAAGTCCTGCAGAGGGGGAACCTGTTAAATTGCTGCACATTTTCCAAATGTATTGAACCCCCAACCCTTTCTGAATAATATTTACCAACATACCACAGCACTCCAGCTTTATCACCTGTTGGAGTTTGCTAGTTCCTGAAAAACTTACTGTGATACGGTTTTAAATTGTTCCTCTTGGGGAAGCCGGGATGGCTCAGTGGGTTAAGCGTTCACTTTGCAGCCCCGGGGACCGAGGATCGAATCCTGGCCCCGGCCCGTGTGGACCCATATGCTGAACTGGGGAGTTTCCCCAGTTTCATTCTCACCAGGGTGAGACCCCGGCCCAGTTCCTGCCCTGTGCAGCCCTGTGCCCACCTGTGGAATGAAACTATGTGGAAAAACCGATGATGTGCAACTATGGAGACTGTTCTGGGCCCTCCCCCTTCTCTCTGTCTCTGTCTCTGTATCTCTCTCTCTCTCTCTCTCTCTCTCTGTCAAAAACAATAAAAATAAATCTTTAAATTGCTCCTCTTTGTTCCATCATTTAATTGTATCTTCTTTGGTGATAGGATGAACACAATGATGTTGAAATGTAACAATTCAAAGAGGAGGATAAAAACAATTGTTTCAGAATTGCCTCAGACTCTACTTGGGAAAAGCTGTTTCATCCCCTGATAAAATTCTTAATGTGATAAGGCCGGTTGTCTCCAGTACTTGTAACATCAATGTGAAAAGGAAAGTGTGGCAACAATTGTATCTCATGGGTTTGTCACTGTTGGCAATGACAACAGCCCTCGCTGCAATGTGTTCTTTGTGGACAAGTGCTTGCAAATAGCAGCCAGAAACAGTCTTTCTTATCATTTAAAAACAAAACCAGAAAAGTATCAAAATAAACCACTTGATATTTTGGGGCCCGTAGTATGAGAATTCTAAAACTCAAGCCATAGAAGCAGTTTTGCTTTTTAAACCTGATTAAATGACAAGAGTATATTTAATACCCTTGCTTCTCATTGGAGAGACAGAACCTTAGGCTGCATTCCAAGCCTAGGAGTCAATAGATACATTGATTTATGGTCACACTAAAGTGTGAGAAATGCCACGTCCGATCCTGTGCTGACAAAATAATATCAGTGTCCCAAGGAGGGTCCTGAGATCACACATGACGGGGTCTGTGTGTCAAGACTGGCTAAGAAGCCATGACTGGTGTTTCCTCTTTCACTTGTGACCGCAGCGAAGTCAGCCTGGTGGTGCCAACCATGAAGCCACGCACCTCCCATATTTAGGGAAAGTGTACGTAATTTAAGGTGACCAGACGTCCCGCTTTTGGCGGGACAGTCCCGATTTTTAACAATTTGTCCTGCCGCGTTTTAAAAAAGTCCCGATTTTTGGAAAGAGTGCTAGGGAACGGCGGGAGATAGAACCAATTTTTAATCAAGAACCCCCTGCCCCCTGGTCAATGGTGTCCCGCTTTACCAATGTTAAAATCTGGTCACCTTAATGTAATTATAGGTTATGCTACACAATACATACCGCAGAGCAGTCCTAATTTTTATCAGTTCTCTTCATTGTATGCTCACGTCTGACACTATTCTTTCCTGGGGCGGCTGGATTTTAATCTGGCACGTGTGACCAGCCAGTGGGGCTTCTCTGAGGTTCCGTTTCTTCCCCTTAGCACAGTCTGTTTGCACCCTCCATATTTGACATTCAAGGTTTCTCATTAGATATTTTTTCCCCAAAGGTTTTCTTTAACTTTGTATCTATGGAAACAAGCTTAGAAATGCTTTCTTAAGCCAAAAGAATAATTCAGAAAATACCCTTCTTTTGAAGATACTATTCCATTTCGGGAAATTGAGCACAAAAAACAAAACAAAAAGCCAATTACAGTGACACTCAGAATGTACCTGGTCCAGGTCAGCTGAACGGGTGAAGCGGGACTGTGTAGTGAGGGCTATGCGTGTCCCCAAACTAGCCAGTGTGCCTTGAAACAAACACACAGAATTCTGGTCTACATCCAGAGTTTGAAACAATTTCTTAACCTTAAGAGAGAGTTTAAATAAACGTGTGTGATTAGAACTTGAAACCAAGGAAATTGCTGTAAATGTAGTTTTTATTTTAGAAAAACATGGTACAAACTCCTTGGTTGGTGGGTCCAGCTCTCGGGTCATCTCTAGGGTGTGTGTGTGTGTGTGTGTGTGTGTGTGTGTGTGTGTGTGTGTGTGTGCAATGGAATTCTCTGTGTTGAGAAGCTGACTTTGTCGATGGGTGGGTCATTAACTATGGCCTTGTCAATCCCTACTGAACACCAATATCGTTGTAAATACCCCAACAGACGGGACAGAGACAACTAAGCAAAGATGACGCAGGTGGGGCAGGGAGGGCCGGTCGCTGTGGCCTGGTCATTGGTGTGGCCCCCACGGCCCATCTCGCCAACAAAACCCCAGCTTGTCTGTGTTCATGGTCCCCGCCACATCCTGTGCTAGGAACGAAGCAAGCTGGGGCCACTTCCCTGCACTGAACACTTCTGTGTTGTGGGTGGGGCCCGCGAAGCCTATAGCGGGGCAGATGGACGCGTGTTTGCTGAGGTGCCACCTCTCCGTCATTCCTGGGCAGTGGACGGCACAGCGGTGGTGTCGTGGGTGATGCACGTGCAAGGAGCCGAGACTGGTCGTAACTGTGCGTGGCCTCGGATCCCAGCCGCAGGGTGGTCCTTGGGCCACAAGGCCATGCAGGGCAGGATCTGCATGGGTCTGGCATCCCATCTGGACCAGACATTCCAGGGTCGTCTAGGCCATTCCCTGTTCACACCTCCCCCACTCCCATGTCACCTGGGTTCGCTGTGCACATGTGTCATTTCTCCATTTGTGACCTCTGGGTGTGAGTCCCGTCTTTGCTTCGGCCTCTGTTTAGGCCGGTGTTCCCAGAACCTGAGACAGCGATGTTCCCCCATGGCTCATGAGTGCTTCTTCCCACCCAGAGGGAGCCGGGCTGAGTCCACAGCACCCCCTGATCGTGTGGTGGCCACGACACCTCCAGCCACTGCTTGGGGACTGACGGTCCTCTAGCCTGAGAGAGGATTGGTGTGCACGCCTCAGACTGGGGTTTCTGGGCCCTGACATTGGGGTTGCGCCTGCGGCTGGGGGTTTCGTCACAGATAGAAGGGCCTCCTGCGTCGAAAAGCCCCAGACCTGTCGCTGCTTTGGGAGACACAGCATGGTGCTGCCTGTTCAGGGCGTGCCCGTTCCCTCCGACAACCTGAGCTGGTTGATGTCCATGTAAGAAGAGAAAGGACCCTCAGACACAAGGTCCCTGTCACGGACGGTGTGGCACATGGAGTCCCCAGCATGAGGGGACTCCTGTCTCTTCTGTCAAAGTTGGGTGGGGGAGTAGATTGTATGGCCCACTCAGCGTACAACGGAAAGACAACAGTCGCGTGACTTCCTTCCACGTGTCGTGAGGTTCAGGCATCTTAGGGCAAGAGCCCTGAGTTAGGGATTTTCTTGGCCAGGTGCTGTGTCCGGCATCGGCCTGTGGTGTGTCCTGACTGTCCAAAGTGGGCCGGGCTGGAAGGGCACAGTCACTGGGCAGTGTGGCCCGGCCAGTGTGTCCCTAACAGAGCCCCGGCTTTAGTCACCGGAGATAAGGATGGCGGGGGGCAGCATGAGAGTTGACATCCCTCGGGCTACAGGCTGTGGGTTTCGGGGTGCTCCGTGGATCTGCATCTGGGCACAGGCCCTTCTGTGGGTGGACAAGTGCGGGTGGACGCACCGTGGAGGCTGCGTCTCCACCCGCTCACCTCTCAGCTCTCTGCAGGTCTGCCCTGCAGTGACAGGTCACTCCAGGTGGGTGGGCCGGAGGCTGTGACACACGGCCCCTCTCAGGGCCGGTTCCAGGGGCAGCGTGCAACCACCCTCTCTCCCCGCCTCTCTCCCTCCCCTTCTCCCTTTTCCTTCTGTCTTTGAAGTTGCAATCAGGGCTTTGATCTGAGATCTCTGGGGGAGGAAACGAGATGTCCTGACCCGCACAGCCCACCTTGCTTCTGAGCGCGCAGCCTCTGGGCTCAGCGCTTTCATCTTTTACTTGCTTTGGGGGGTCTTATTCCAAGAGGAGGGGGTTCTTAGTGTGGAAATGGTTTTCTGTCTCTGCCTGGATACCTTATTCCGATTTAAGGCCTTTTTGCTTCTGATCTGATGGAAAATCACAAGCACACCATAGAGGGTTCAGGGGCCCGCAGTCGTGTGTGTCCCTGCTCCCAAGGTAGCCGCACTAGGGTCTCAGCTCGCTGTGTGGTCGTTCATGGAACCACCACTGTGTGGGTCTCAGCTCGCTGTGTGGTCGTTCATGGAACCACCACTGTGTGGGTCTCAGCTCGCTGTGTGGTTGTTAATGGGACTGTGGTTGTGTGGGTTCGTACTTACCGTGTTAAGGGAGCCACTAGTGTGATGTGTGTGGGGTGCTGCTGGGCACTTTGTCCTCACACCTGCTGAGCACGGAGACTTCACCCCACTTGCGGTGAGAAGACCCAGTCGCGGGGCTTTGCCAGGGCCGCACACCTGCCTCCTCACTCAGAATATTAAAAGTGAAGGTGACTTTAAAAGAGAACGCCTCCTGAGGTCTCACACCTGCCTTTCCTTCGCGAATGCAGGTCCCAGAAAAGAATGTAATTTAATGTAATTCCCCAGAACCTCCGGTGTTCCTGGCCCGTAGCGCTCCCACTGGGGAGAGCAGGTAAAGTGGCTTTGCTGAGAATCAGTTTTGGGAGACTCCGGCCTTAAAAGCAAAGTGACAACGAATTGCCACTGGTTAAGTCATGAGACCTGCTTTGTTCCCCGCATGAGAGCTGCTGGTAATGTGGTAGAGACGCCTCCTCAGAGGCGGCTGTGAGGAGCTGAGTGGGTTTCCTGAGACCCGCTGTGCACTCACGTGACCCAGGTGTGGGGGGTGCCCGCCGGGGAGCAGGGGGCAGCGTCTGTGTAAGGAGGACCTTCTTCCACCTGCTTGGCAAGTGCTGGCCTCAAATACGGGGCTCAGGGAAGGGAACCAGGGAGTGATAGCAGTGCTGGCCTGTAGTTGTCAAAGAAGACACAGACGTGCTCGGTAAAGACAGCAAGTGACGGCCTGGGCCCTGGGTCCAGGTGCACAGGTGACAGTCACTGCTGATGTGACCCGGTGCTGTCTGTTGTCCTGCTTCATGCTGTCACATGCCAGTTCACGTCCGCTGGGCTTTGCCGGCCTCTGTTCTGTGAAATTGGCTTGATGCATACTTCAGAATGGCTTTTGTGCCCCTCTGGCTGTAGGGGGGGTGCGCCCGGGGGGGCCGTCAGTCTCCACCTGCACTTTGAGGGGCACATGTGCCGTCCCCACCTTGGCAGTGACGACCTGCAGGGTCTGCTCCTCTGGTCTCTGAGAGGGGCCAGCCGTCCAACCCGGAGAGCTCGGTGGTCATGCTGGGGGCAGGGGCGGATAGCCGGAGTGTGGGTCCACCCCGAGCCCCTCCCCTGCACCTGTGCTGCCCAGTAAGCAGGGCGGGTCACCAGGTTGCTGGTCCAGGACAGGGGCGGCGCCTTCTGCCTCGTGGGAGGTGACTGTCACGTCATGAGGGGCATCCGAGGATTACTCAGTGTCCTGTAGCCATTAACGGGTGCGAAGCGCTCTTCCGAGGACAGGGAGTGATTGCAGCATGTGAGTATTAGGTCTGAGGCCTGGAGGGGACACCCGGGGAACGGAAGGGGGCTGGGCGGGGTCCAGGGCAGGTGTGGGCCCACAGTTTCCAGCCAGCCAGGGAGTGGGGGTCCTTCTCACGCTGATTGTTTTCACGACAAAATATAAAACCCTTTTCAATGCTTCTTGGGAGTGACGGGCTATGAGAGCAGAGCCGGCCTGGCTCCTCACAGATCCATTTTCATGTCAAAGAGGATAAGAGAGTGACGCACCAAGATGGTGACAAGGTACCTCTCAGTGTTCTGAGAGAGTAGGGAGCAGGGGAGAATTAGCACCAAAAGGTTTAGTGTGCGCGTGGTGTGCATAGATGCGTGTTTGTGTATACAGTGTGTGTGGTGTGTGAGTCTGCATGTGTTGTATGTGTTGTGCATGTCTGTGTAGTGTGTGTCTGCGAGTGCGTACGTGCGTTCTGAAGCTGGAGGGAAACCTGTGGATTAGCGAGTGGTCCAGCCTCACAGCCCTGCTCTGGGTGATCAGCCAAAGGAGCACTTTAAGGCTTTTGGAAATGTCACCCTCGTTTTCATGGAAAGGGTGAATGACCCCATTAAAGATAAGGGATTCTAGTTGTGAGCTGTGGACACCAAGGGGTTAAGGGTCAGAGGGACTGCTCTGGGCTTTTCTCAGGGGTTTAACTGCTTGGCTGCAGGGTGACATCTGCACTGACACCATCCGTGAGCCTGACTGGGGCCTGAGCACATGGATTAGAGCTGCTCCGGATTTGAATGGAGGGAGGGAGGAGCCGGCTTGGAGAAGGAAGTGTGTCCTGTGTCCTGGTCTGAGCACAGGGGGAGCCGAGCACCTGTCAGACAGATGTCTTTTTCTCTCTGTGATTTGCGGTCAGTTACTATTAGTCAGTGGCCATTTAACATGAAAGAGGGCCTCCCTTAATTTTAGAGCAAATGACAACCCAAATCAGCGTGTTACCTGGCTGGGGGAAATCCGCACAGCACCTGCAGCTCTGGTAATAAATAAACGGAGATACGGCTGCTGAGGTCTTCCTGCTTCCATTTTTCACCAGTTCCCTGGAATGGACCAAGTCAGCGCAGGTTGTAATTGCGATGCATGTCTTGTTCCAATGGTGTCTAATTGTCAGCCATGATTAGAGTAGGGCCAGAAGTGAACAAAGGCTTTTTCCTGCTGCCTCTGCTAGCAGCGTCTGTCATCTGCCATTGCTGGATGTGGAACACAGAATTCTAGATGTGAGCAAGTCCCAGCCCGAGCCATGGGGTGGCCCTTGTCCCCCGTGTGCTGCCTCCCTCCAGGGTCTCCTGTAGGTGCTGGAAGCGCTCCGGGCTCATCCTGGGCAAGGAGGTCACATAGCCTGGACCTGACTTTTACTGCCCCAAATTGGAGACCTGGCGAGTTGAGGAACTTTCTCAAGGTCACTGCTTTTGGGGAACGAGATTGGAGTCTGTCTCCCGAAGTCTCCGCAGGGCAGGGTGTCTCTCAGAAGGATCCATGCAGCTTTTCTTTGGGGCTCTTACCTTTTTTTTCTTCATCATCAGCTGGGCTCTGGTCGGTCCTCCAGTGAGACATCACTGTGGTGGAGGGTGGAGAGGTGCGAAGGGGGTGGGGAGTAGAGCCCCGAGAAACGGGGAGCCGAATGCTCGGTTGGATTCGTGGGCAAAGTAAGGTGCAGACATGTGGAAACGAGACTGAAAAAGGAAATGTGTTTTTAATGCGATTATGCTGTTTCAGGAAAACGGAACCTTCTCTTGGAGTAGGCGTCTCGGGCCGGGGCTCAGCTGCTGCAGGCTTGCATGGCTATGGACCCTGCGTCCCCGGCCTGCCTCTTGAGCTTCTTGTAATCGGGGGCCTGCAGCATCCACCTCATAAAGCTGTCGTTAGGACAGATGAGACGACTTGCTCTGGGGCTTCGCCATAACTGTGGCCTCTGGTAGACTGTACGCCTTCCGTTCTCGAATGATGGTGTTTGCAACCTCTGCAGACCCCGGTTTTTGTGCCTTCCTCAACCCGCATCTGTTTAAGGGAATCGAATGCGTCAGCTATAAGGATTTCAGAGCAGTTCCCCCAGGAGGAAATTAATGATTGGAAACTTCACAGTGACCCTCGGGGGTGAATTTCTTTGCAGTGAATAGCTGTCCCCTCATTTGTCATTCTCTTTCATTCACACGTCTACTCCGGGGCACCCACAGGCCCCAGACACAGGGTGACCATAGAGCAAACGGTAGAGGACAAGCAGATACACTCCTGTGACTCCTAACCTGGAGCATCTCATGTGCAGGGGAAGAAGATGCACCCTTAAGTTGACAGGCAATCACCCACAATGCAGTGCGTCTTCCTGTGGGCATAGGCACAGAACCACCCTGCCAGCTGGTGGAGGGATATTCCAGGGCTAAGAGCTTGTTAGCTGGAGGAACAGGAGGGAAGGCATGTGTGCTGGGTGCTGTTGCGAAAGGCGTGGTGTGTTCAGTAAACATCAGGTTTTATCGCTTCTCGGCCTTATGGCTGAGATCAAGTGTGGAAAACATCAGGTTCTGGTGGCCTCCGGTCCTCACTGGGGTAGGTCTGAATAGAGTGTTGGGGGGCCCTCATCTGAGTACTGATCGGTGCCCTTGTTGTTCACTCCCTCACCTGACTGACCGCTCCCGGGGGCAGACTTGCCCTTGTCCTTTCTCTGCATTTAAGACGTACTTGAGCAGAGGGCAGAAGGCCCACCTTCTTTGACAGACCCCGGCCCTGACAAGGAGATGCACGCGTTTGGCATCCCTGTCTGTCTCTGCCTCTTCTTTCTGTTCCTGGCAACAAATGCAGGGGCCGTCCACTTCCGGCACACACGGAGCGGGTATTAGCATAGAACGTGTGACAGAAGGACCCAGAGGTTCTATTCTGGGGACGATGCTGACAGAGCCCCAAGGGCCTGGCCTCAGGAGCTCTGCCAAGGAGGTGCCCCTCAGCTCCTCCCCTGGAAGCTGCCCTTGGGCCGACGGCCCAGCCCTGTTGCCGGAAGGGACAGAATGTGTGAGCGCGTGTCCTATTGGAGAAGCCAACGCTCTCACCGACTCAAGCTTCCAAATGGCCCAGCATTGTCTCAGGAAAGCCGGGCGCAGAGAGCCTGCGTGTGGGTCTGCTCTGCGTACTTGGGGTTTGGGGAGCTGGTGGATGCCCCAGCCTGCGATGACCTGGTCCTCCTCTGCAGCTCTGACTCTTCTGTTTCCTGTTTTCCTCCCAGGTTGCTTATTGGAGGATGGCCTTTGCAGACCCGCTGAGACCTGTGTGAACGGTGAGTGTGCAGGCCCGGCCGATGCACGGCCGTGGGTCTGGGTTTACCTTATCCCACCAAGCAAGGCGACCCCAACAAAGGACAGGGTCCCCGTGCGGGGCCAGGCGCTGGGTGAGGTTCATGTTGTCCCATACTCCTGCCCCGAGCCATGGAGTGGAAACGGCTCTGGCTGTTAGGGGAGAAAATGCAAAGTTAGTGCAAGTGGGACAGGCCCTGATTGGCACGAGTGTATCTGTGTCCATAGCTGCATCTTATCCCAATCTTGTGAGATGATTCATGAGGGGGCGGTGGGGGTTTGCCAGCCGCCCTGCCCCTCAGCATCACTCCTCTAATGTGCCCGGTGGTGTTTCTCACCTCCTGGCCCTCCACTCACATCTGCCCTCTGCCAGTGGGCAAGCCTCTCATCCTTTGGGGGTGGGGGCACCAAGTTTCCTCTCTTAGTAGACGGAGAAGGAAACACTAGGTGCTTTTGTTGTCAGGTAGGGACCTACGACGCCGGAGTGGGGAGCCCTCCCAGTGGCCGGGCTCTAGAAGGGGGTGGGCGCACATGCTTCCCGCTTCGTGATTCTCGGAAGGGACGCACGTGCTCGGAAGTGTCGCCTCGTGGAAGTACAAAATCTGGTGTCGGTTCACGGAAAGCACATCTGGGGCCACATGCACTTGGGTAGCTCGTGGCCCCTCAGAAGCTCAGGGGCGGGGCTTAGGCCACAACACCCACAAGGGAATTTGGGCCAGGGCTGCGTTTCCTGAGGTCTCACTGGGTCTGCACACGGGGCCCCAGGCGGCACTGGGGAGGCCAGCGAGGAGGAACTCGCTCTCCTGCCTCTCACTGTCTGCCTCTGCCCCCGTGTTCCGGTGTGTTTGGGGTGAATGTTGTCCCTCCTGGATCTTGCCTGTGGTGTGTTTGTGAGGCATCCCTCACTCCCATTCTACTTCTCCGTGCAGACGTGGGGCCTGATCTCAGGGGACGTTTGACCCTGGGGACTCTTTCCTCACGTCCCGCTGAGGCCTCCCTGAGGCAGCCATTTGAGGCCACGGAAGGCAAAATCCAGGTGCCTGTGGTGTCCCGTGGCGAGAACAGTCCTGGGTCCCAGACCTCAGGTTTCCGGGCCGACAATGACCGCATTTGTCTGAGTCCTGGCAGCTCACAGGCCCTGAGGATAAGGTGCTGACGGTTCTGGATGGTTCTGTTTTGATTCGGGGTGGGGGACTTCTGTGTGGAGCGTGGCAGGGGGTGACCTGGGCTAGAGGAAAGCAGGAGAGAGTTCTACAGCCTGAGCTCCCCAGGACAGCGTTCTCGCCCATGAATCGAGGGGCCTGTGCTCGGACCTCACTCCTGGTTCCCCCAGTTGTCTCTCTGCAGCTTTATTTGGAGGCAGCTTTTAAAGAAATAATTGCATGAAGAAGAAAACCACTTTATCTGCCCTCAGCGAAGTTTGATTATGAGGGAAACAGGTGCATGTGTTTGATTTAATTGGAGACCCAAGAGGCACCATCAGAATAACAGCTCTGTTCCCTTGCCTGTGCCCTTGACGAGAAGCAGGCCTGGACAGCATGGCCGCTCTCGGTTTTTCCTTCCCTGAGCTCTCCTCGCCTCCCTGCCATGGAATTACAGGAGCGTTATGTGAGACAATGGCTCTGAGTTCTTCAGGAAAGGAAAGCAATGGAATGCAAATACAAGTGCACAGGCCCTGATGTATGGAGACGAGCCACGTCTGGTATTTTCCCTAGTACAGGCCAGAGCCATCTTGCACGTACCAGACAAATTGTGTGCTGTGGGAAGCAGATGGGGAGTCATGCAAAAACACTGGCCTGGATTGATTGCCACTGGTGACAGTGTGACTCAACCTGGCCATAGGTAGGACAGGGAGGTGTGGTCTGGCTGCTTTGCAGAGTCCAGAATGTTCTGTGGTCAGACACAAGGTTCCTTCTCTACGTTCTGTCTCCACCCCCACCCACCCTGCCCCCGTTTCTTGGGATATGGGTAGAAAGACACAACTCTATTAACCTTATATATGCTTTCAAAAGCCCAACAGAGGTTGGGTTGGGTTTTTTTTTTAATCTTTTATATTTTATTGTTTGAGAGAAGGTGAGAGAGAGAAGGGGGGAGGGCCCAGAGCCGTCTCCATAGGTGTACATCATTAGGTGTGACATGGTTTCATTCCACACAGGTGGGTGTGGGGCTGCATGGGGCAGGAACCGAACTGGAGGCCTCCCACATGGAAAGTTCACCCTGGGCGGGAACTGACCTGGGACCCTCCCGCATGGGAAGGGTCCACACGGGCCAGGACTGGGACTCAATTCCTGGACCCTGTGACCGCAAAGCAAGCACTTAACCCGCTCAGCCATCCCGGCTTCCCCCAAAGTATTTTTTAATTAAGATTGTACATTATTTTTTTTGAACATATGCTATTGCACACTTAACAGTCCTACAGTGTGCTATTAACATAACTTGTATAGGCACTGGGAAACCAAAACATTCGTGGACTCACTTTACTGCGATGTTTGATGTTTGCTATATGGGGGCTGTCTGGGGCAGACCTGCAATACGCGTATCTCTGAGTTCTGCCTGGTGTCAGAGTCATCGGGACAGAAAGTGGCATGGTGGGTGGATGCTGGGGGCTAGGAGACGGGGTATAGGGAGGTATTACTTAAAGGGGCAGAGTTTCTTTGGGAAGATAAGGAAGTTCTGGAGATGGATGAGGGTGATGGTTGCACAACATTATGAATGAACTTAATGCCACTGAACCATGCACTTAAAAATGGTTAAGATGGTAGATTTTATGTCATGTGTATTTTACCACAATTAAAAAAATGACAGACGGGGAAAACCTTGGCAGACCAAGAGTTCCTATTTTTAATTACAAAGGGCTCTTACTCATTGCAAGGAAAGGGCAACGAAATCACTAGGAAGAAGGACAAAGATGTAAGTGGTAATTTTGAGAAGAGGAAATGAAATAGGCCCACATAGTATACGAAAGTATGTTTACCTTCAACAATAACTAGGGAAATATAAGTGTGAACCATATCACCAAATTGCCAAAAATTACAAAACTGAGCAATACCCAGTACTGCGGAGAATCAGGGAAGTGGGTGGGCACTAACATACTTTGCTGCCAAGTGTGCAAGTGGGTAACGAACTTTGGGAGTGTGCTCTGGCAGTACCTGTGAAATGAAAAATAGACTGGTGATTTATTTTGAGGATTTGCATGTATAAAAGCAAAGGTGTGCAACAGTATTTACAGTGGCAACAACTATAACACCTGTAAATTCACTGATATGAGCACAGTTTCTTAAATTATGACCGATCTATAACTATAGTGTGGAATATTATGCAGCTCTGAAAAGGGAGTTAAATGTCTATTTCCTGACCGAGGAGAATGTTCGCTATGTGATAAGCAGTCAATATTGCAGAGCGGTGGTTATAATATGGTTCTGTTTTCTGGGAAAGCCCAGATATGTATACTTGTGTGTGTTTCCCCTCCTTGTATGACCAGGAAGAAGGCTGTCAAAAGGACCACTGGCATCTTTGGGGGCAGTTTGGAAAGGGCTATATGAGGGCATTATTACCTTATGTTGAAATATCTTGGTGTTGCTTAATTTATGAAAGCAATCTCGTGTTACTTTTGCAATAGCACTAATAAAGACATGTCAGAGTTCACTGAGCTGATTCTGACAGGCGGGTCTGGTTAAAGCTTGCAGCTTTGGGTGCTGACCTGTCTGGGCCAGGACTCTAGCCAAGTCCCCAGCATCATTGCCGGGGACAGCCATGGGGGAACAAGGAGGCCCTATGGAAGCTTTGGTGGAAATGTCCTGGGCATCTGAGGTGGGGTAGGCAGGTGGATGAATGGTACCTGAAAGGTGGTCTCTGGGGTGGGATGAACACGGAACAAAAACCAGGGCACAATACAGCCCAGGAAGTCCAGGGGTGGAGGCTCTTGGGGGCCAGGAGGTGGGGGAAGGAGCGCTGGGGCTTGGGGTGGGGGCTTGTCCTGCTAGCTCGGCTGCTCCAGCTCCATGCATCAGAGAGCAAGCCTCCCTGGGCCTGGCTGGGTTTGGCTCTGAGGCCAAATCTGGGAGAGGCCCCCTGGCTCGGTCTCAGGCCTCATCCTGTGGCTGCATTCTTGAGTCTGCCCTTCTGTGGCTCAGGGTTCAACGTGGCTGCTGGTTCTCAGCGGGCACAAGCTCCTGAGCCCCCAGGATGGAAGGAACCACCGTCACCCCTCCTCCTTCCCTCCCTCCCTCCCTTTTTCTTCTAAAGCTTTGTTGAGGTCCAAGGGAAGCAGACCAAATCAATATTTTTATTGGACACTCTCAGAACGTTCTTGTTTTGTTGTTTTGTTTTTCATTTTTGTGTTTGGTGATTACAAGCTGGGTCTGTCATCTGTGGGCTGTGACCTGCTGGGCTCCCCACCATGCTGTGGCAAATTTGATAAACAGAGCTATTCGGTTTTATTGCACTGGAAAAACAGAAGAGTAAGAAGCCTTAATTTGACAAGTGGGAGACTGTGAAAAAGTGTAGTCAGTTTGCAGGAGATTAGGTAGCAGCAATAAAATCTACGCCACGTGAGTCCTGAGCCACATGGCCGGATTGTGGGCTGGACATTGGGAAGCCCGGGAGCCTGTGAGACCTGGCCCACTGGCTCTGCCCCAAGGCACTCTGGCTCCGCCCCGAGGTGCTCTGGCTCCGCCTCAAAGCACATTGGCTCCGCCCTGAGGTTGAGCTCCCAGGTCAGGACCCTCCAGCTCCTAAGGCTGATTTCAGGGAGCTGCACACTGGGTTCCTGTGGAATGGCTTTAAAAACATCAGCTTTGCGATCATCCTTTTCATCACCTCTTCATGGGGATGAGCTCCTGTTTTGGCTTCTGCTGTTCTGGTAATAAAGCAGCCCTGTGAAATGATTTACTTGGCAATAATGTTGTGATTGGGTTTCCAAGCTCCAAGGAGGGAGACTCTGGTAAGGTTATGTCTGGATACATCACAAGTTCATGGTGCCGTAAATCCCGGGGAAGGATGTTGAGGAGCATGAACTCCAAGAGGCCGAATCTGTGGGTTTTGATCTTCCCCAGTGATGTCAATTTGACTTGCTGTGGGGGCAACCCCCAAGTCAGCTTTTGGGAGTTAACATTGCCACGTTTGTGTGTCGACCCTTTTGCTGAGGGCTAGGGAAGTTTCTTGTGAAGAGTCTCTCAGTGTTGTGGAATGATGACTAAGGGCACATTCATAGCCTCTTTTACCCATTCACTCAACAGAGAACCCCCCACTCAAGACCCTCACTGTCATGGGCCTGGGGTCAGAGAAGCAAGTTTCTGAAGGAAGAGGGTCCTCCTTCTGTGTCCTCCGCCGTTCAGTTCTTACCCCTGTCTGAACTGTGCCCTTAGTTCTTGCTGATGGGGAGTATTCTGTCTTTTCCATGGAGAAAGGGCTGGGAGAATGTGGGTCCCCGCCTGGGACAGCCTCCCCTGGGAAATGAAGCCAAGTGCAGGTGATTTTGTAAACAGGGACAGTGTTAATCACTGGAGTATCTGCCTGCTTTTTCCTGGTAGGTTTATCCTATATTGCTCTGAAAATGAATTATAAATACCCTATGGACACGTTCTCATTAAAAGCAAACAATTTAGGAATATATAGAATAAAAGTGAGACATACCCATCATGTCCCTCCACACCACCCAATCTCAGCCCCACCAGGGGTCACCGCCATTAGTGGCTTCTGTGCGCCCTTCCAGACCGTTTCCTGCGAACACGAACAAGGGGCAGGCCAGGCGTTTCCCTGCGATACCCGGTTCGTGAAGAAGACCTCGCGTGTAGCATGCTACACGGTCTCACTTGCTCTGGGTCGTCCGTGCTGACGAATTGTTACGACAGCCCATGTCGTCTGAGGCTGCTCCACGGGCAGGATCCTCGCGTCCTCACACAGGGGCAGCGGCACCTCCCTCACAGACTTGAAGCCAGAGATGCGGGATTATGCCACGTGGTGCGACCAGGAAGCTTGTTCCAACTCCAAATTCCAGTTCATCAAACCTAAAAGGGAAAGGAAATTAATTCCCCAGTCAAGCGGTGTGAAGCAAAGTTTAATATGGCACATCAACCGGAGAAGGCGTGCAGTTCTGAGCCTTCGCATTCATGCCCTGAGATGAGTTAAAGCTGATTCAGCTCCGTTGGTGTGTACACATCCCCCCCACCCTGCCCCCACACACACCTGTGTTCCAAACGTGGGTGATGCCGGCCCACGGGGCTCTGCAAGTCGCCCTGGGCTCCTCCTCTCTGTGAGTTTGTTGGGGTGAAAGAGCCAGAGCATCACTGGACAGCCTCGCGCTCACTCCCACTTGGGGGCACTCGCCGACCACCCTGAGGAAGTGCCCTTGACTCCAGAAAGGCACCGATGTGTAAGAATAAAAATGCATAAGCAAAGAGCAGGCGATCCCAGAAGCCACCAGGAAAACACAGGGACCCCATCCTGGTGGCCAGTCTCAGTTCTTTAGCAGAGCGGAATGAACTTGTTCACCCAGTTGTTGAAGTAAAACACTATACCCTTTATCTGATGATAACCTGCATCCAAAATGGAGTTTTTCCACTTCTGCTGTATTATCTCCGGCACTTCAGACCCTGTGACGATGGCCGTAGGGAAGCCCATCCCTATGGTAGGCTTTCTCTCTCTCTTGCCGCATGGCATGAACACATGCTGTCTGTCAGCCTGGATGGACCTGAGTAGGGTGTGTTGTTCTGCTTTGTTTCAGGGAACAGAAATGAACTCAAGCTTTCAGAAGGCCCCCCCAAGGTGGAGGGATGGGGAGGGGGGCTGTCACAAACAAGCGTGTGTCCACCATCCGTATTTTGTGTCTTTACTCTTTAGAAGGAATCGTGAAGAAAACGACACTCACACTACACATTTCTCAGCCTGTTTATTGTGGATGAATGTTTCCATTTGTTTAATCTGAAGCCCTGATGTCATCGATTCATGTGGCGTGTGTGTGTTGTGTGTGCATGCACACGTGTGCTGTGCGTGTGCACCTTTGTACCTGCAGTGGGATCCATGAACTCTGTGGTCCAGACATACTGGTCTGGAAGTCAGGAAACCTGGGGCCGGTCTGTCTCTGCCACCCCCAGCCATTTTCTTTACGTATTCAGAGCACTTCTCGTTGTGGGCACCGGGTTTCTCACCTGTAGCGTAGGAGTTTGGCCTCATCACTGGTTGGTTACCAGCCATGGTTGCCTTTAGAAATGTCTGGAAGCTTTTAAACAACATTGGTGTCCAGGTGCTGCCTGCAGAGCTGAATCAGAATCTCTGGGGATGGGCCCAGACTTCAGCTTTCTTTCTTTCTTCCTTTTTAAAGCCCCCTGAAGTGACTCTAATGTAGACTGACCAGAGGTACCACTTTATACAGCATTGTCCCGTTTCAAATGGTACGTCTGGTCAGCCTACACCTTGAACTTAGCCCAGTGAGATTAGGCTGACCAGACGTACTATTCAAAACAGGACAGTCCCATTATTTTCTGTCCCGTTTAAAACAGAACGTCCGGTCAGCCTACTAATGTGTAGTCAGAGTTGGGAACCACTGGGCAGACAATCTCTAAGTAACCTTCAACCTTAAAAATTCCATGACGTCTGCACTTAAAACGCCAGCTGCGCTTCTTGCAACAAAGCCAAAGGTGTGGGGGAAGGGATTCCCACTCCTTATTATTACTTCTATGGTTTGTTAGCAAGAACATCATTAGCATACATGATATTTCTCTGTGGACATGCAAATCAGTGCAGATGACTACTTTGCCATTTCAGAAATTGCAGATTGTAATGCAAAACTGTCTTAGGTAAATAACCCTTGTCTAATTGAGTGGCAGCATCCTGTTTTCTTATTAAGGATATTAGCCCAACACATAGGAAGACTGTAAAAATGCTGCTGTTTATTGCTAATATCTGTGTGGTATTTAACAATTTATGGGAGATTGCATATGCTTTATTCACCCGAGCCACAAAATTCTTGTTGCATCCTGGGCCTGCTACGGGTCAGGCTGTTATTTTGTCAGGGAGAAACAGGATAGGATGTCAGGGAAGGCAGGAATGGGAACAGTCAGCCAAAACTGAACAACGACTCAACCCAAACCAACACAACACTAAAGCCGGATCTGGGGGCTACTGGGTCTTCTTTGGTAACAGAATCGCCTAATTTGTGGAGGCCAGGGACTTAAACATCTGTCAGGTCCCTAGGAGATGAATTCCGTGTCTGTGGAGGTTCTTTTGTCACAGAATCATCACACAACAGGAAGCCCACTGGTTTCAAGGCCTGAAAGTGCATGCGTGCCCAGCACGAGGAACTCAGCACACAAGACCACACACATGACCCTGGCTCTCCGTGCCGTAGACTCGGGGTCAGAGAGCATGTGCCCAAGTCCAGCACCCTGCTGACCTGTGAAGACCTGGATACAGATGAACAAGATGATTTGCTCCTTTGCTATCCCTTAAAAAAATCATGTCTCCTCCTTAGCCTATCAACCTAAGATATATATTAGAACCATTGTATTAATAGTCGCAGAGACAAACGGCTGTGCATGTCACTCAATTTCCATGTTGTCTTACCAGAGCTACATGTGCATCTCCCTTCTCTGCAGAGTTTTATCCTAATTAGAGGCACCTTCTTCTCTACAACCTTACTCGTGTTTATCACATCAGTGAGCACAGTTCTGTTGGCAGAACTTTTCCATGGCTGGTCGCAGCTGTATCCGTAAATGTGGAGATGGGGTTCCCACTTGGGGTTGTGGGTGTGATCCCTTCACGGCATGTGTGCCTCTCCTGGTGCCCGGGGGGCGGGAGCCCTGACCTGCTGCCTGCTGCAGCATGTGCTTCTCCATCTGACCCGGGGCCCCCTTAAGGGGTAGCTCCTGTCCAGCTCTGTCACCAGGCGTTCCCACAGCTTGCTCATGTCTAGCTGGCACTTGAGTGGCTTTTATGGGCTGCCGGCTGCTCTGCAGACACCTTCCGGCATCGTCGGGGGTGCGGCAGGTGCTGGGTCTCTAGCTGACTGCGTAGTGTCCAATTTTAGAAAATGTACAGATACATAGTCTCTTAGCATCACGGAAGCACAGCACACATTGCTCCTGACCCGTGTCACCTCCAGTCGTTAGTGACAGTGTTCATATGAGTAGATGTTACCGTCATTTCTTCTCCAGCTAGAACCCGAGCCCCCTGGAGCCCCTTCTCTCACTATCATTCACCTCCTCGTGGTGACAGGTAGGTGGCTTCTCAGCGAAACTGACTGCTCTACACGACCTGCCCCCAGCCGTCCCCCTCTCTGCCTCTCCTTTGTGGTGTGTCTCCAGCCTGGGTGCTCGCTATTGTGTGTGTGGCTGATGGTCTGTCTGCCAATCAGAAGGGGAACTGCACCACCACAGGTCTGACTGTCTTGCTACCTGATGTTTCCAGGTGACTCCAATATCACCCACCCCAGAGCTGGTGTAAATTGTTGCACATGCTAGTGCAACGATTAGTATTTACAAGACATCTTACCCTGAACTTTCCCTCGGTGAGTTTATCAGTGTAACGTGCATAAAGTAGCTCCTAACAGTCAATGGGCATGAAGTATAGTAAAAAGCAACACAGCCTGCTCCCTCGGCCCCAGCCGCCCACCCTCCCAGCACCACCACCTGCCCCTCCTGACTGAGATCACGTGCGGATCACGCTTCTGCCAGGTTTATTGTAGGGCCTGGTCCCTCTCTGCCCTCCCCCCACGCTGAGGTATCCACGGCTCTGTCATTGCCTCTCATCAGGCAAGAACACCCCCTTCATCTCCTCTCCCACCCACGTGCCAGGCTCTGCCAGCCAGGTTTTTATTTCCACTGTTAGGAGCATCATATTTGTTCTGTAACCGTGGTTACGGGTTGATCCTCAGTGGTTTTCCAGTGTTGTGGCTGTGCAAGGTCTTTGTCCAGTTCAGGTCGAGTCTCTTGCTGCTACCTGCCAGCTGCCCTGAGTCGTGCCCCATAGGATTTGTGCTTTGGGGCCAGGCCTGAACAAGTCTGTGTGTCTTTCCTAAGGTGCTCATCACCTTTCCGTAGTGTCATTCCCTCTGTCCCCTCCAGCCGTCACCCACACCGTCTATTTATGGAGCCGCGATTGCCAGACAGTTTCCTCTCAGAATCTGGCTCCCGGCCCCCAGCACGGGGCCATCCTGGGCCTCCTTCACAGGGGTTGTTGGATGGGCTCTGTCACGGGCTGTGAGTGGGAGGGAACGTCTGCGGCAAGGGCAGTCACTGTGGCCAGGCTGAGGCTGTAAAAGCTGGGGGAGCAGTCGTGGGCCCCAGCGGCATGGTCCTGCAGGTGGAGCTGACCACAGGGCTCAGGTGGGCAGCACCAGGGCAGGACCTGCTGACACGGGTCAGGAAGTGGGCCCGGGAGGTGTTGGCTGGCCGGCTGGGAGCCTGGCGCTTCCCTGTGGACGTGGACAGCCCCGGCCGCTGGAGGAGGCAAGGGGGTTAGTGGCAGGCCGATCCCATGTCCTGTTTTAAACGGGACAGCAGACAATGGTCCGTCCGGTCAGCCTAGTCTCCCTGGGCTAAATTCAAGGTGTCAGTAGGCTGACCAGATGTACCGTTTGAAACGGGACAGTGCCGTTGGCTTCTGTCTCCTTTAAAACGGGGCGTCTGGTCAGCCTAGCTAGTGGGGACTCGGGGTGCATGTCAGCTGCAAGTACTTCTAGCAAAGTGGAGACGAGGCCAGCGGGAAAAGTTTCTCCCACCCAAGAACACAGGCACTTCAGTTTTAAGTCCTCCCTGACCCCTAGAGGCTAGTGGATGGGGTTTCTTGTCAATAGGAAAAAAGGGCCGGTTTGGGGACAGGTGACCACACTGCAGAGGCGCTGGGCTAACCACCCCAACTGCAGGTGGGGGAGGGGCGCCTGCCTCTTGGGCTTCCTGAGTAGGAGTGAAATAGCCTGTGAAGACAGCACCCGTGCCAGGCCCAGCACGTGTGGGCTCCTTGTTCCTTCTCACGAAGGGACTTGCACTCAGCACACAAGGGGACCCGCTCCATCTCTGACAGTTTGTTCACCATTTCTCAGGGGCGAACAGAGGGCAAAGGGGCTGGGGTTAGAGGCAGCTAGAAGACAACCTTTAAAGTACTGAAAGAACATAACTAACAGCCTAACGTTCTCTGTCCAGTGGAAGTGTCTTTCTAAAAGGAAGTGGAAACAATGACATGTTCAGGCTCTCAAATAAAAAAAAAAAAAGTGAGAATTTACTGCTAGCTACCCTGAATAAACAAGCCCTACGCATTCTTCAGGTAGGAAGCCCATGGCTCTCAGTGGGGTCACCAGAGCAGGGATGAAGGGCAGTGGAAAAGCAAGGACATAGGCACGTCCAGGAGAAAGACCAGGGGGCTGAGGAACTGGAAAGACAGTGTTTCTGGGTGGGGAAGCTGTACAGATATCAGTTCCCTCTGGATTAACCTTTATGTTGACGTGATTGCACAAAATGTTAGCAGAACTTCTTTGAAATTAGGCAAGCTAGTTTTAAAGTTCATGTTGAGAAATAAATAGGAGGCTAAACAGAAAAGTGATGAACCACAGAAGTTATGTGCGGGGTGTAGGCTGACCATCCCCGGCCACGCAGTTGCTTTATGACGATGGAATGTTTAAGCCTGAGAGGCTGTTTTCATGAATAGATAGACAGATTGAGGGAAGAGAATAGAAAGTCTAGAAATAGACCCAAATACATATGGGTATTTAGATATATGTTAATGATGACATTTTAAATCAGTGGGGGGAAAATGTATTATTCAGTAATGATTTGGGGACAACTGGCCAGACATTTGGAAAATATATAGCTGGATCCCTCCCAAATGCCTTACCCCAAAATAAAATCCAGATGGCTCAAAGACTTAAATGTATAATGAGATTTTATAAGCACTAGAAGGAAACTTGGGGAAATTTTTAATAATTTTGAGAAGGAATTAATGTTTTTAAGTAAGACCAAAAACCCCATTATCTAAGAAGACGCTCACACTTATATCGCACCAGGCCACTTCTATGAAATTACATGATGAATATGCTTAAGTATGTGTGTAACGAATCAAATGTAAAATGAGTCTTTGAAACATTGGAATAGGAAATAAATGAATATCCTAAATAGTCTTCAAATGATTGTTCATCCTCAAGGTGGAACTGTACATGTGCTGATAATAGAAAAGTCTCAAGACATTTTCAATGAAAAAAAATAGATGCAGAACAGCTAGGATCCATATTAGAAAAAAATGAAATTGGATCTAATTTCTTTCAGAAGGAGCAGTTTCTATATGCTTACATGTGAAAGGCAAAACTATGAAGGTTTTTAGATGAGAATATAACTTTTTCATGACTTTGAAGTAGACAAAGATTTTGGAACAGGATGTAAAAAACATTATCCATAAAGGAAGATTGAAATTTTGCCTATATTAAAATCAAGGACATCTCAAAAAAAAGACACTACAAAGAGAATTAAAGGACAAGTGACAGAATAGGAGATATTTTTAACACATATTACCAACAAAAGTCTCATAGTCAAAATATATAAAGAATCCCAATGAATTGTTAAGGAAGAGACAACCAAGAAAAAAATTGGCAAATCATTTGAATAGAAACTTCTAAGGAGGAAATTCAAATGTTGGAGAAATCTGTAAGGTAGTGTTCAACCTAATTATTAAACCTCAAATATGCAATTGAAACCACACGAAATACAGTGGATCATACAAACATGAAGTTCTCTAGACTCCAAAGAGAAATAGGTACAGAGAAGAGAGTTTAACACCTGTAGCTTTCTCCCTTGAGGCATTTGACTATTTCTTGCATCGCATGGCTAAAGGCTAACCATGGAAAAGTGGGGCATAACTTTTGAACTTCTCATGATGCTAAAGAGATCAAATGGAATTCAAGAGCTTCTAAGAAGGAGGAGTCCTAGCACATACCCCAGGTCCCAACTGAGATTCCTGATGAGTTACATCCTAGCCGTGTAGGTAAATGCAAGGTAGAGTGATCCTTACAAGAATGACGAGGGTCTAGCCTAATTGGATTTGGCGATCTGCCCCCAATCTGGCTGCCTAACCGAGGATGAAGGTAAAAAAATAAAATTACCCAAAGCCTCTGCAGTTTCATACATGAATGAATGAATATCTAAGATCCAGACACAAAAATAGATAATAGATGTATGTCCACAGACAGTTATTGTACTTGTTGTACTTAAATTTTAAAGTAACTGTGATTAATATGTCCAAGAAAATAGATGATAAGATAGAAAATTTTACCAGGGAAATGGACTTTAAGCTTAAAATAATCAAATGAAAATACTCATGCTGAATTTAGGAACTTAATGATGGGTATAACGAAAGATTAGACATGGCAGAAGAGAGGGTTAGTGAACTGGAGGTAAGTCAGTAGGAAATAACCAGGCAGAGTAACAGAGCAAAGGTTGATAAAAATTACAGAAGAGAGTAGATGAGACATATGGGATATATTGAAAAGGCCACATAAGTAGAGTCCCAGAATAAGAGAGAAAATGGTGCAGAAACAATATTGGAAGAAATAATATCTGAGATTTTTTTTCAAAAGAAGATATTAAACCTTGGATTGAAATCATTCAGAGTATTTCTATGACTTAAGGTTTTAAGGTAGAAATTAATAATGAATAGATAACTAGAAAATCCCTAAATGTTTGGAAATTAAGTAGTACTCTTCTAAATACTCCATGTGTTAAAGAAGAAATCTCAATAGAAATTAGAAAATATCTTGAACTAAATGATAATGAAAATGCAAATTATAAAATTTGCAGGATACAGCTAAAGCTATGGTTGGAAGGAAATTATGATCTTCAATGCTTTACTAGAGAAGAAGAAAATGAAAATAAATAATCCAAGTATCCATTTCAAGAATTTAAAAAAGAACAGGAAATTGAAACCAAGGAAATGGAAGGAAATAATAAAGAGCAAAAAATACTATAGTAGAAAACAAATATACAGCAGAGACAATGAACAGAGTTAATCATTGGTTTAAAAAAATATTTTAATATAAATTTCTGGCAAAACTGATCAAGAATAAAAGCGGGAAAGACCAAATCACCAACACCAGGAATAAAAAGTGGGCATCACTACAGACTCTACAGACATCAATAAGACAGTGAAGGCATATTATGAACAACTTTTGCCTAGGAATTCAGATTAAGTAGCAAACTTACATATATACACTTTTCCCTTATGAGTCAGTAATTTCACTTCTAGGTTTATATATTCCCAACAGAAATGCATACTTAGATACACACACACACAAATGCATAAGAATGTTTCCAGCAGCAGGATTTATAACAGCCCCACACTGGAAATAACTTACATGTCTATCACAGAGGAATGCAAAATTTGGCATTTTCGTACCATGAAATACTATGGAGAAATAAAAAACAACAACCAACTATTATTATACAAACACAATGCTGAGCAAAGGAGCCAAGCGGAAGAGTGCACAGTGTGACTACATTTACGCAAAGTTCAACCAGGTGATGCTACCCTGATGGTGACTGGGTAGGGTGGGTGTTGGGTCTGTGTCTGAGGGGGCGTGCTCATTCTGTAAACCAGGCTGAACACTTCTCACGTGTGCGTTCGTTGCAACATCTGTGGTATTTTAGTAAGACGTTCATAAAAATATTCTTTCCGTAGCTGTGATTTATTTTCCTAATGCTTTAAACATGTTCTCGGGGACTTGGAATATATTGTCTTAGGTGATACAGAAAACCTTTGAGGGAAGGGGCTCCAAGCCTGACGTTGACCTTCATCCTCATCAGTCAGAGACTCCCATTCGCTCTCACTCTTCCACACGGCCTGAGAATTAAAGCTTGAAATCTCCTCTTTGCGCTCCCTGTCTCAGGAATTTGTTGTAGTTAGAACAAATCTAAGATTTCTGAGCACCCATCATGGATCAGCCACCATGCAGACACTTCCACATTTTTATCAGGAGTTGTCTAAGGACAGTAAGAAAATTCTCATGGAATAATGTTAAATGAAAAGGGAAGCTCTACAATTGTACAAGTTATGTACAACTATGTAAAGAATGTCTGGATTGGGGGGAACAAAAAGGAAATGTGCTAGAATGTTAACAGCAGTTCCTCGGATTGGTGGGGCTGTGAATGCATTTAGT
Organism: Craseonycteris thonglongyai; assembly: GCA_004027555.1. Taxonomy (NCBI): domain Eukaryota; kingdom Metazoa; phylum Chordata; class Mammalia; order Chiroptera; family Craseonycteridae; genus Craseonycteris; species Craseonycteris thonglongyai. Next base: position 49,931 of record PVKE010003278.1, read on the forward strand.
TTTCTTCTTTAGAGTTTTCTGTGTATGTACACAATTCTTTAAGGAACAATGTGTGTGACTCTTAGGGAGGACTTCCTCAAGGGTGCTTCCCACCCTCCCGCTATGCTGCCTTTCTGAGCCACAAGGAACAAACACTTTATCTTCAATGCCCTGTGGATCACACCAGCTCTTGTGTGTATTCAACACCTCATACTTTCTTATTTTTAAAAATTACGTTTTTTGAAAATTATTTTGGCATAAAATAAAGTGCTCTAACTTTCATGTCTCTCTTGGAGGAGCCAGTGTCACATGGGACCCCCAGTTTAGAGATCCTCAGGTGGGTTTATTTGGTTCCATGATGCCCTCATTGTTTAAAATATTTATTTTATTGTTTGAGAGAAGGTGGGGGGGGAGAGAAAGGGGGGTGCCCAGAGAAGTCTCCATAGTTGTACATCATCAGTTGTGACAGTCTCATTACACACAGATGAATGTGGGGCCATGCAGGGCAGAAATCCAAGAAGGAATGAGAACCTTCACTGCCATCCCCACCGTTACCAGTTGCACAACAGTTCAGCATGTGGGTTTGCACTGGCTGGGGCTGGGATTTGATCCCTGGATCTCCTGGTTACAAGGCAAGTGCTCAACCTGCTGAGCCATCCCAGCATCTCCCGAAACTGCATTTTAATGACACTCTTCTGCAGGTATTCTTTGACCTTGTGGATTTCATTGTATTTCTATGATGGGCCTTTACTGATTGCTGATGACCAACCTGCCTATTTAAGAGTAACTTGGTGTCCAGCCTCAGCATCTGTGTGGGGGATACGTCACAGGGCTGATCATGAAGGAGGACCAACATGTTTTAGAGTTAAAAGAAGGGTTGTTGTTGTTTGTTTGTTTGTTTGTTTTTTACCCCAAACCTAGGGGTAAAAAGTATTGATGAATATGTGGCATAAATGTTTGATAACTACTTTTAAATGTAAAAAGTTTAAATTTCAGTATATCCCATTTATATCAAACAAAACATATGGGTCTCAAAGCAGCACAGAACATATTGGAGAGAAAACCAGCAATTTGCTCCATTATTCAGCTTCATTTTTTTCCTTTCGCTTTCATGGAAACCATAAGATTGTTTTTGTGTTTCAGATCAAACATGTTTTTGAGCAAAGAGTACATTACCCAGCTGTCCTAAAAGCCACTGCTTATCACTGTTTAAATTTAATCCAAGCCATCTGTTACATCGTTTTCTTTCCATTTATTTTTGAGGCACATCACAGGGAAGCTGCTTCTTGACATATCACTCTTGGACAAACTACAGAAAGGAAAATATATCAGAAACGTTAGATACCGTTTTGTCCATGCATTTTGCATAAGTAATTAAAAGCCATACCCCACTTAGGGTTCAAAACCCCAGTGCTTATTACCCCAATTTAATAATAAGTTTTGGGGAAGCTGGGGTGGCTCAGCGGGTTGAGTGCTCATCTTGCAGCCCTGGGGTCTGAGGATTGAATCCCGGCCCCGGCCCGTGTGGACCCATGTGCAGAACAGGGGTGTGATTTCCATGCGGGAGGCCCCCAGTTTGGTTCTCACCGGGGTGAGCTCCACAAGGGATGTCCCCTGGCCCGGTTCCTGCCCTGTGCAGCCCCGCCCACCTGTGGAATGAAACTATCCAGAAAGCCAATGACGTGCAACTATGGAGACTACTCTGGGCCCTCCCCCTTCTCTCTCCTTCTCTGTCAAAAACCATAAAAATAAATCTTAAAAAAAATAATAAGTTTGAAGAGTCCGAAAAACAAAACAAATCTTATATTCATATTTCTTAATGGGGTGGGTCTCAATAATATACAACAAGTTAAATTCTTCCTTTTAAGTATGATTTTATTGAAGTTTTAACTGAAGACTTGAGACTAAGTGATAGCATGCAATGTGTAAACTAATGCGCAGTAGACTCTCAGTTAACTGGCACCCATGGGGAGTGGTAGATGCTGGAAAAATGTAAGTAGACTCTCTGTTCACCGAAACTCAAGCAACTGGCAAATTTTGCCGGTTCCTTAAGAGTTTGCCAGTTGCTTGAGTTCCGGTGAACAGAGAGTCTACTGTACTACTAACTGGTAAATGGGCACAACTGGTCTATTTTTATTCTGAAGCCGGAAATTAAAGATCTGAGCTACCTGGGCTTAAGGAGGTATGAGAATCGTCATGCCAAGAAACGAACTTGAATTCAAGTACTTAATTTTATCATTGGGTGACGTTGGCAGAAGTGGATGTGTGGTTGCTTTCTGAAAAGTTCATGGACTTTGGAACCCCTCTCTCTGTGGGGCGCTATTGGAACCTGGGGTGTTTCATTCCGAGGGCTGCAGTCCCTGTGGTCTGTCACTGTGACAACCCTTGCCGGGGACAAGGACAGAGCTCACTTAACAAGGATGGGGAGGAAGCTGACTCAGAAGGTTACACCCTCCACGGCCAAGAAAAATGCCTTTTCAGTCCATGTTTCCTGCATGGGGTGCAGGAGACGGGAGCTGGAGCCAGTGATCGGGAATTTATTTTCCTGGAAGCCCATTTGGATCAGAGCGAAGACACTGTGTTCGTGATTCATGTCCCTGACAGCCTGTGGCTTTGGGGAGGAAAAAGAACTCAGAAATAATGCCTACATGTGTGAATTGATTAGGCGTAATATTTTTTTAATTGTTTTTGACAGAGACAGAAAGAGACAGAGACAGAGAGAGACAGAGAGAAGTGGGAGGGCCCAGAGCCGTCTCCATAGTTGCACATCATCAGTTTTCAACATGGTTTCATTCCACACAGGTGGGTGGGGGGTCATGCAGGGCAGAAACCAGGCTGGAGGCCTCCCCTATGGGAGGTATACCCCCGAGAGCTGGGGGCCGAACCAGGGGCCTCCCACACCTGGGAAGCTCACCCCGGTGAGAACTGAACTGTGGGCCTTCTGCCTGGGAGGCACACCCCAGTTCAGCATATTTCCTGCACGGGCGGGGGCCGGGACTCAATCCTCAGACCCCGGGGCTGCAAAGCAAGCACTCAACCCGCCGAGCCATGTGCTAACCTGCATGAAGTGGTCCTGGGCCCCCACCCCAAAAGACAGGCCTATGGTCTGTGTCCTAAAAAGAGCCCCCAGGAGAGCTGAAGGCAAGAAGCTTAGAGGGAACCTGCAGTGATGGGACCCACGACACTGAGGCAACTTTTCCTGTTGGTTCTCTTTCCCTCATGGCTGCCTCTGGATGGTTGGGTTCTGAGCCCCGGGTCAGGCCCTCTCTCGTGAGATGAACCCCTTTACCTCTTTGGGGAGCAAACAGCTGTCCCGGAAGACAGAATGCTTTCTCTGTTCTGTGCTCATTTACTAAAGCGCTTGGACACGAATGTGGCAGCAGCCCATAGTAACGTGGCTTGTTCCCGCGCAGGGGTGGAGGCGGTGTGGGTGGACTTCTGTGCACAGGGGCATGACAATGACCAGCATATTGGCCTTTCAGCCAGTGTTTGCTGAATAAATAATAGAGGCAGTAAACACCCGAGACGGTTCAGTGCCAGCGTCTACACAGGGCCGCTTTCCGCCCGGGACTGAGTGTCCGGGCCCCCTCTTTTAGGAGGGCCCTGCTTCTGGGTTTGAAAACAGTAAAGTAATGACACGCGAAGCTTCTGAGAACCTTAAAACAGCATCTGCAATCTCAGGGAACTCTCGGTGGTGAGTGTTGGCAACGTAAAGTAATAGTGGGCTTGTTAATTGGATTGTTGACTCCGCGTGCTCAAGGCAAATACATCATTTTAATTCCGGTTGGCAGCACCTTGCTGACTGGCCTCTTGGCATGGAGCAGAAGAGGAAGGTTTGTGCAAACCAGTATCAATCCTTTAGGAATAACGATTGGGAGAAAAAGAGCTGATGCTCATGAGTCTCCACTGTAACGGTGGTTTTTTTTTGAGAAGCTATGCATTTTTTGAGAGTCTTAAGGGGCCCCCCAAGGTGTTTGCCATAGACTTCCTAAGTCTGTGATTAGTGATTACAGCAGCGGAGGGGTTTGGGCTTGTTAACGTGTATGTAATGTTTGCAAAACGGCCGTTCCCAAAACGCTCTCCTTGGCCTAATGTGCTTCACGTTAAAAAAATAAATAAATTATTTTTTTTAAATCCACCTTGTGCTGGCCTCCCAGTAATATTTCAGAAAGGTGGACACACACATCGACACTCATTGCTGGGCAGTCACTGGGAACCGCATTGCCCACGGCACATGCTTCTACATAGGACAGTCTCTCCCTCAAAACGCGGGCACGCTGTGGGTGTGCTTGAAGGCACTAGAAGCTGCACGAGGTGGCAGGAGAACCAGAGTCGCTCCTAAAAACCAGTACCAGGTGGTCTCTCTGCGCCCGGAGATGTCACCGGGTGGGCCTCCCAGGGAGGTGGGCTGTAGGATGTAAGACCCCAGACGGCAGGCGTCAGAGCAGCCAGTGGGGACAAAGCTGTGGTTCTGTGGCTTGCTAACTTCTTTGTAAAACATCAAAAAGGTCCCTAGCCACTGGTTATAAATATAGGAAATGAAAAACGGTGGCAATGATATTGATTGGGCGTACGGTAATTGAAAACATGCGAGACACGGCGCATTCCAGCGTCTTACGTCTAGTGTGAGCCGTGCTTGCCTCGTCCCCCTCGATCGGGGCAAACGTCTTCTCTGTGACCCTGGGCCATTGTCACCCACCTTTCTGGGTCCGGATCAGCTGCCAGCACGTTACCTTTCACGGGTTCAGGGTCCTGAAGGGGCTCCCAGTGCTCCTTCGAAGTGGGTATTTTTGCCGGCCTCTTCCTCCTCCCATCATCCTTTTCCTCACACCCACGTCTCTGGTTTGTGTGGACGAGTCACCTTCGCGGAGCTCCTGGGGCCGCACGTCCCGTCTCTCCCGCCTTCCTCTGTCAGCCGTGTGCCCTCCACCTGCCCGGTGCTCGAGCCGGACCTCTCCAGCACCGTGACATGCATTGCTTTGCTGCACGTTCCTCTTTCTCGGTCAGGGCTCCATGAAACATTATGCGGCTTATCCCCGAGGGCCACGGAGCCAGCACGCCAGCCCGCTATGCTGTCTGTACGTGGACAGAATGGTGGGCTCATGGTGACATCACCGACAGACGGGAGCAGGTGCCGAGGCTGCTCACCAGTCACGAAGCGCTTGAGCTTCACACGGACAACTGTGCACTGGGGGCCGCCACACAGCTAACGCCCTGTGGGAACTGCAGTGTGACCCCTGTGGTTGGGGACTGGCGCTGCACCATGAGGCGTCGGTGCCTGGAACCTGCGACGTGAGGACGGCCTGTCACCCCATCGTAGACAGCAGTGGGCCCACACCCAGCTGACTCCTTGGCAAAACGGAGCTCAGATCCCCGGGCCCCTGCGGGGGACCTTCCGGATCCTGTGTGCACGCGTGTAAGCTACCTCAGGGGGCTGACGTGTCAGGTCGGGGACGTCCTGAGGTGTAGGGTTCACCACCGGTCGTGAAGCCACTACCAGAGTCAGGTGTGCAGGAGAAGGCCGGACCTCAGTGGTTCCCAGAGGTGTCGCTGAGCTGGGAACTACCCGCAGGAAGGTCAGCTGCAGCATGTGGGAGCCCTGCCCAGGGCCCAGGCATCGGAAACCATAGCTCTTACAGCCAGGGTCCTTGATGGGACCACCCACCCCACCCCCTGGAGGGTCATGGAGAGGCAAGTCCCCACTCGGTGACTAGACCGAGGCATCATCGCCTGATTTTTGTTTCACTTTCCTTCAGAGACACTCACACCTTCACGCCCAGGGAGCCTTGCTGAGGTTCCGTGGTGAGGGAGGGGTCTGCCTCTCACATTTGGGGGGGTGGTGGGTCACTCTGGGGTGGGGGCTGTGGCATGTGATTTGTATCCACAGATAGTGGCAGGGCTCTAGCTCCATACTGCTCACACAGTAGCTTGGGGAGCCCGGGCCCAGCGCCCCCACCCTGGTCACACCAGCACCTCCTGGGCAGGACCCAGGCGTCTGCCTTTTAAAGGTCCCGGGTCGCTCTGGTGTGACGCAGGGCTGAGGAGTGGGTTTCTGGGAGTGATGTTCCCGGGGGGTGGGCGGGTCTGTCTGTCTGGCTTTCATCCGTAGGCTTTCCAGCTCTTTGCCGATGTACTTGAATGGTCGCACGGTGGCAACTAGAAAGGAAAATGTGGATTTGGAAACACGACACGAAGCTGCAATTTATGGTCACGCGATCGGTCAGGAGAGTAAACCGAGCTGCCCGGCTCCTGGGAAACAGCATTTCGCCAGGAGCCGCCCTGTTCATCTCAGGGCGCGCGTCCCGTCCCACTGGAAGACGTCCTGTCGCCCCTCGCATGAGAATGACTAAGGACGTTTTCTCTCCGAGTTGGACATGCAATTAGTGTGATGACTTGGAAGGACAGAGACAGCACTGAAAAGCCATCCTCAGTGAAGCCCCTCCCGCTGCCTTTCCATGGCCCTGGGTGTTAGTGGGAGTCTCGAGGAGTCAGCCAGAGGTGTGGACGGGGCAGGAGAGCCGGGCAGTGCTCACAGCTGCACCGGACGTGGGACCCTGGCCAGGAAGGGGGGCCGCCTCCCCCACACGCACAGCGGGGCAGCCAGCTCCCTCTTAATGGGAATTCTCCGTGGGTGGCTCTGATGTATTACTTACAGCTGAGCCCTGAGAACACCTAATTTCTTTTGAGTTCCCTTTCTCACAGATGCAATTACTGGAGTGAAATCTGGTCCAGGAGTGTGTGATGAGGTTCTATTGTAAGGTCATCTCTTCTCTCTGTGGCCAAGGAGTGAAGAGCCATTGCTAACAGCCTGCTACCTCCCGGGCCTGTCCTCCGGGGCTAAAAGCTCCAGCCCTCAATTTGATCTTTAATTTCCCCCAGGTGAGCACGCCCTGCCAGCTCCTTTGTCTTCCCCACGGTTTATCGCTGTCCTCCTTACTCTCGGTGTGCCCTGACGCTCACCTCATGGGAAGCCAGTCCCCCAGGTTTACAGGGGACCCTGCAATTCAGGGCTCAGAGAACTCAAGGAAGCGCCCAGCCTTTGGCTAGTTACTCATGTCCGACCTGCAAGCCCGCCCATATGCAACGCTTTCTCCAACTAAAACGTGGCCCTCTTGTGGCTGAGCTGACCGCCTGCGGACAGTGCCCACTGTGGCTCGCCTTCACAGAGGCGTGGAGACGCCCCAGGGCGGGTCCTCAGGTCCGGAACGGGCATGGGAAGACCACACCGTGAACTCGACGCATGTCATGTCTCTTGTGTTTGCTTGAAGATAACGCTGTATTTTATCTTCATTTGGATTCAGACGCTACGTGAACCGTACAGGAAATTCAAGCACATGCTAGGAATGGAATGACCTTTCTTTTTCTCTCAGAACCCCCTTCAACTTATTGCAAACGAGATGCAAAGGACTGTATTTTTTACCCTGAACTAAACTTGAGTTCAACACTCGTCTTTCTTGCGGTAGATTCTCTCATAGACGTCTGCTGTCTATGGACAGAGGAAGAGAGTTCGTCCTGCAGGGAGCATGAGGTGGGCGCTGACCAGACCCTCTGCCTGAACATGTGTGACCTCTGGCCACCCCCACGGCACCCTCACAAGATGCGGATGTGGGCCTCCCAGGCTACAGACTGAGCCTAGGGCCTGGTCACGACCTTACCCAGGGCCACACAGATGGCTGTGCAGGCATTCTCAGAGCCCTGCTCCCCCCACTGCCTGCCAGGCGCTGGGCCCGACCTCAAGCATGAAGGAGGTCCCAGCCTCTGGGGGCTTAGACCAGGTTGTGAGGCTCTGGCAGACCCCAAGGCTGGGAGCCCTCATTGCCGTTGGTTCCTTGCTCGTGGTTCAGGCGAGCTTTGGACACAGGTGTGGTCTGTTTAAGAACTACTACCGATTGAAGGGAAGCAAATGAAAAAAAAAAAAACCTGCATGAGAAGCCTGCCTCGTTTAGAAGAGTGTACAGTGGAAGGAGACGTAAGCGTCCTGTCCAGCAGGGCCAACTCTCCAGGTCGGGAGAACACCCATGGCAAGAGCAGAGGCCCACGCGGGACCGGATCGTGACGCGGCACTGGAGGAGTTTTTGTGCTTTGAAAGGGAAAGGTTGCCCCAGAAAGTGGCTCCTCAGTGCCCCTTGGGCCTGAGGAAGGTGCTGTGTGTTGGGTCCTCGTGGGCTCCACGGAGCGCGGTCCCCAGGACCAAGGTTAGGAGACCCTCCCCCACCCTCCCCGTAGTCGGAGGCGGAAGACCGCAGGGTTTGGATGTCCTGAGGTTGTTCACCACCAGCTCCCGAAATAGGAGCTTCTGCTCCGTGAGAGGATCACGCCGAGGAAGCCGCTGACACAGGACCCCCTTGTCTTGGGGAGTCTCAGCAGTGAGCGAGACTATCCCGAAGAGGAGGTGGCCCCGAGCAGGTCAGGGCAGCCCAGGAGGCTGAGTCTCAGGCAGAAACCAGTCCGGCGACTCCTCACTCACACCCCCTGCCCCATGGGATGCACCTGTGGGACCTGGTGACCCGGGATGGTCACACCCTTGTCCCCTGTGAGAAAACCGTCTCTGGATTTGGGTCCAGCATGATTTCATCCTGAGATTCTGAGCTAACGGCATCTGCAAAGACCCTCTTTCCAAGTAAGGTCGTGTGCTGAGGCCCTGAAGTGCACATAAGTCATGAGGGAACCTAGCCAGCCTGCTCCAGGACCCCTGCCCCCAAGGGGGCGAAGAGCCCCTGACGTTTGTGTTCTCACTTTGGGGGTGTCAGCCAGTTCCGACACACTGGGAGCGGCTGCTCCTGTGGCCCAAAGTGCCTCCCAGGCCGCTCAGCTTCAGCCAGAAGAAGCCTCCACTGTCACCCGGCAAGCATGTACTCCACCTTCCTTCTGTGGGAGAGGGACCCCAATCCCCTGGGTGACACTGGCAGGACAGTGACACAGTCTTGTGGGTCAGGATGTGTCAATTCTGGGGTACAGACTGTGTGGTGAGGACCATACGGGTGATTACCTTTCTGACACTTTAAAACAATATTAAGCAGCATATCTGTTACTAGAACGGGTGGCAAATACGGGGATAAACTTTGTATCTTTTCAAATAACGTTAGCAATAACATAGTTTCAAACTGTTTGGTATCTATAGGAATCAGACAAGCAAACAGTTACAGATATTACTGGGGAGGCCCAGTGTTTATGTTAGCACTTCGTCATATAACCTATTAAACTTTTGGCTACATTTGAACATTTGATCTGGCCCCCATCCCCACACTGAGGCGTGCAGGGGTGTGGTCACATGTGTGTGCTCCTGCAGACACAGGGAAACACTTACCTTTGTTTATGGCTTGGACTTTTCCCGAGCCCACTGGATTACCCATTTTATTAACTTTGACACGCTTCATAGTAAATGTCACTTTGCAGAACAAGTAGACTGTCTCCTTTCTCCTGATTTCACCACAGGGTAGAAGGAACTTCCTGTACGTGGTAAGGAGCCCTTGACCTGCCTTTGTGTTTGCAGTTTTGAAGGGGGAGACACAGGCCTCCTGGTCGATGCCTGCCGGAGCCGAGTTCTTCAGCTTCTTGTGAAAGTTCTATTTGAAAATTCCACTGAGAACAGCTACTCGCACCTGCCCCTAAAGGAGGTGTGATCCAGAATGTGGAACTCCTGCTTTCTTCTTTTGCTGTATTAATTTCTTCATGACTTTATTCACATTTTATAGTGCCTCTGGTGGTGTTTGCTGTTAATCCCAAAGTAACTATAAAGTCATGTTTTGATTATATGAGGGCTGTCTGGAAAAAATCCAGCCATTGTCAATAGGACGAGAACGGTTGCATGGCTGGGGCTTGCTGGACAGCCCTCATGTATGTTAATTGATTACAGAATTGAGAGTATTTCCTTCCTGACACCAATGGCCACCAGGGGTCAGTGTAACTTAACGAATCAAACCTTCCAGGCCACGTGGGTGTCTTTGTCACCAGTTCTGCGTGTGGCCTGTTTCTTTCCTATTCTGACTTCTGGAGCCAGGAGGGGCGTGAGGGAGCGTGCACCTGTGCCCCTCAGAGACTCAAGGGGTGCGCTGTTGTGGGAGCCGCCTTCTTGCTTTCACTCCCGGGCAGATCTCCAAATAAACGCGCTGCTAACTGCTGCTCTGTTCTACCTGGCCATGGGGCGTTTTCCTGTCGTGGTTTTACTGAATCGTGAGGTGACTCCAGGTGGGCCGTGGTGACACTGTCTGGGCTCTCAGGCTCTTTTGTCTGAATTTTGGGTCCAGGACCCAGAGGGATGAGCGTGTCCACAGTCTGACCTCAGAGCTGGATGTTTTCTGGCATCAGCTCTTGCTCGGGGGCCTTTGTTTAGGGCCTGGGGCATGACACCGCAGTGCTCCTCTCAGGGACAGCAGCTGAGAGGTCCCGTGAGGTGTGCCCTGCGTGTAGTCCACAGTTACCATTTCCCGTGATTGAGGGAAGGCACGTCATGTGCCTGAAGTCCCCGATCGGCCCAGTTGGAAGCCCAGTTGTCCAGGCAAGAGGAACAAAACTAGCCGAAACACAAACCTAAATCAAAACACAAACGTCAGGAACATTCTTGAGTATGAATTTGTGGAAACTTAAGGCCAGAAAGTGGGTGTGACCGTGACCTTGTAATGGTGGCGGGCAGGGCAGGTGCTGGGACAAGGGGCCAGGCTAACGGTCAGTCCCGTGCACCAGGTGGCCGAGTAGTCCAGCTGGGCTGCAGCAGGAGGGCGTCTGAAGGAGCGGCCTCCACTGAGCTCCAGGCACAACGTGACCAACGCCACTGTCCAGCCCAGGATGTCAGGTCTTGTCATTCCGGCCTGGCACACGGCCTTCCCACGTAGCTCCTGGAGAGGTTTTCATTTCAGTGAATCTCTCTGTGGTGAATAAACCCTCACTCTGAGGAGTTTGGGCCTAACATGCACTTACTCTAAGGCCCCTGGCTCTCAAATCCGCTGTCCAGGAGAATGGTCTGGCGGCCTGGGCACATCTCCCGGGCCTGCCCGTCTTCTGGGCCCGCCCCCATCTCCTGGGCCCGCCCCCGTCTCCCGGGCCCGCCCCCTCCCCCGGGCCCGCCCCCGTCTCCCAGGCCCGCCCCCTTCCCCAGGCCCGCCCCCGTCTCCCGGGCCCGCCCCCATCTCCTGGGCCTGGTCTAATAGGTCTGCACATCACTGTAACAGCCCGTAGCTGACGCTCATGTCCAGCCACGATGGAGAAGTGCTGCTCGGGTCACACCCTGGAATGATTGTTTTTCAGCTGCACACAAAGGGAAGTTCCCTGCTCCGTATTTTGGTGTCATTCACTCTAGTGTGAGAAGCTGCTTCACTTGGCTTCCTGTTAAGTGGCCGTCAACCAGGCCTCCGTGGGTGCCTTTGCTGGGGCAGGCCTGTCTCCATCACAGGCTGAACGTGCCTCGTGCCGCTCTTTTTCTGCCACACGTGCCGTGTGAAGGTCTCGTGATGCCTCAGTAACAGAAGTTTTACCACAACCTTGAGCTGCCTCCAAACAGCCTTACTGGAAAGGGGCAGAATGCCCACCAGCGCCTGTGCAGGACATTCTGGGGTGTAGGAAGCATGTGGGAAAAGAGCATCGGCACATCTGGAGGCTCCCACATACTTGACAGGGGATCCTGGAGCTGGGAGTGCCAAAGAGAGCAAATGGGCCAAGCAGACGACTCTCACTGTTTCCCAGCTTGTCTGGATTGCACGTCATTGTGGGCTACACTGTGTCTCCTCCCAAAATGTGTATGTTGAAGTCCTAACTTTCATTATCTCAGAATATGTGACCTTATTTGCCAATGGGCTTGTTGCAAATGTAGTAAGAGGTGGTCATTAGGGTGGGCCCCAGTGCAGTATGACTGGCGTCCTGATAAGAAGGAGAAACGTGGACACAGAGACGTATTGCGGGCGTAGGGAGTGGTTGTGCACGCCAGAGGCCGCAGGAGATGGAAGTCCCTCCCATCTCAGTAATGACTTTTAATGTAATAGGCTAAACCCGCCAACCAAAAAAGGGAGATTGGCAGAATGGACAAGTACACATGATCAACTCTATGCTGTCTACAAGAGACTCGCTTAAAATCCAAAGGCACAAGAGGTGAAAGAGTGAAATGGGGAAAGACTGATGTCTACTGTCAACAAAAAAAACCCTAGCAAGTGTTGGTGACAATGTGAAGAAAGCAGAACCCCTGTGCACTATTGCAGGGAACACAAAATGGTGCAGCCACTATGGAAAACAATATGGTGGTTCCTCAAAATATTAAAAATAGCACTCCCGTATGACCCGGCTGTTCTACTCCTGGGCATGTGTCTGACGACAATGAAAACACTCATTTGGAAAGATATATGCACCTCTGTATTTGCCGCATCATTATTCACAACAGCTACAACGTGGAAGCAGCCCATGTGTCCTCTGACAGATGAAGGTGTGGACAACATGGGGTCTGTCTACACAATGGAATCTTGTTGAGCCTTAAAAAGGAAGGAAAGTCTACAATGTACTACAACATGGGTGGGCCGTGAGGACCTTGTGCTCAGTAAAATAAACCAGTCACAGTAAGACAGATACTGTGTGATTTCACTTCTGTGAGGCACTGAGCATAGTCACAATCATAGGGACAGGAGGTGCAAGGGTGGGTGCTGGGGGGCTGGGGGAGGGGAAAGTGAGGAGTTATCGGTAATCGGTACAGAGTTCAGTTTAATAAGATGGAAAGAGTTCTCCAGATGGGCAGTGGTGATGGTGGCACAACTACGTGAATGTATTTAACACCGCTGTACCCTCAAAAGTGTGAGGTTGAGATGGTAAGTGTTCTGTGATGTGTAGTTTAACAATAAAAAAAGAAAAACAACAACGAAACCCACGCTACCACTGTAAGGTACTGAGATACTCAGGTTCCGAGAACGGGTTTTGATGCATTGCAAAGGCAACAAAGTCATTAGGGAGGAATTGACTTATTCTGCTTCATCTGATCGAAGAATCACAGCTAACAGGGTCTTAAAGAGTCTTCACTGGCTCATCATTCGTGGGCAAAACTGTGGACAGAGGGAGGAAGGGAGAGCGTGAGTGAGGGGATCTAATGAGTCCCAACAGCGGCAGTGACGCCCCTGGAAGGCTGTGATAAGGATCGTGCCATCGGTCATCACACCCTGCGCACGCAGCCCTCTTCTGAGAGGGCATAGCCTTGTGCTTAGAGCCTGTGACAATTCACAGGAAGGTGGTGAGAAGCCTTACAGGGGAGGGCTGCTCTAGCATGTCTGCCTCCCTGGCGGTAGATGGAGTTAATGACAGACCTGTGGTGACAGCATGAGGCCTGCTAGTGGCCCGATGCCAGTTCTCTCTGAGGCAAAAGGGAAGGTGCTTGCACGCACACACACATGCACGCACACATGAACACATGCACACATACAAATGTGCATGCACATGTGCAGACACGTGCACATGCGCAGGCACACAAAGACATGCGTGCACATGTGCACATGTTTACACGTGTGTGTGCTCGCATGTGCGTGCACACATGCTAGCTATTGGCCAGCTGTCTCGGGTATGTCTCAAAGCTGGAAGGTAAGGCTGAAGCTTCTTAAACTCACAAGCAAACCAGACTTGGCCTTGTCTCTCTCCTCCAAGGCGGGCACAATCGCATTTACCTCTCAGTTACTTTTTGTGACCATCTGAGTGAGCGGGAAAGGCCCCGTGAGGAGCCATGTGCAGACCCGGCTCAGAAGGGGGCCCCTGCCGCCCACCTGCCCTCCCCTTCCTTCCGGACAGAACAGCTGTGCAGTTAGGGAGCAGGGGCCGCTCACAGCTGTCAGGTAAAGCTGCCTCGTCAGGAATTGCACCGGGTCATTGCCCAACCCCCAACCCGCCTCCCTCTGAACTTGTGTGAGCCAGGAAATGCCTTGTTTAAACCAATTTAAACCAGTTTGTTTTTGGTGAAAATGCTCAAAAGGCCCACTCACAGTGCTCACCTGGACTCGCTGCAACCACCTGAGCAGCTTCAAAGGGTGCCCTCCGGGGTCCATCGGCAGAGGGTCTGCCTCGCGGTCTGGGTGGGTCAATGATGGGGACCAGCCTGCACCCCTGTGAAAGGCCAGGGGGAGGAACTTAACTCCCTTCTGCCTGCAGCCACGTGGCTGGGCCCCGGGGGACCGCACCCGCCCCGCCCGGACAAAGGGGACTGAGGGGCACATTCACCGGGACCCTCGCCCAGCAGGCGGCGGCGTTGCACTTGGGGCTCGGAGCACTGGCTTCTCCTTGGTGCCATCTTGTGGCCCGTTTGTCATATTGCAGCCCTCCCAGCCACCCTTGGAACCTCACGGAGTGGGCAGAGTTCATTCCACCGGAGCTCCTGGGAATAAGCCACCCTCCTGAGAACGGGGTCCATGCTCAGAGCCGGCACAGGGCGGGGAGACGCCTCTGGGGGGCCGGGTGGAGGCTGCTGGCCTGCGGGGCAAGCTGGCTCGGGGAGCAGGAAGCCTAGTGGGTGCTGACTTGGAAGGAGACCTGCGTCGCTGCCCAAGTCCCATGTCATTGTGGGACCCTCCCCGCAGTCCCGCCCCCTGTTCAGGGTGGGTCATGATGGTGGCTTCTCTTCCCAGTGGAGAAGTGGCTGCATTCGCTCAGCTCACTTCTGCTTCATCCTGTTGCCGTGGTTTGGGGGCACGAAAGCAGAGCGCTGGGCAGGTGGAGGCCCCTCCGTGCACACGGGTGGGTGCAGGGGGAGCCCACAGTCCCTGCTGCGAGGCCTCCTTCACCCCCCATGAGTTCCCTGAGCGCCCCCTGCTCCAGCTCCGCGTCCGTCCCCTAGAGCAGCTATCCTGCCCACGGCCTGTGCCCATGCCCCTGCCCACAGAGCCCTCCGGCCGTCCACTCCTCCTCCTCAGGTTTGTGCACCTGGAAGCCTCCTGCCAGTTGTCAGGGCTTCTCAAGTGCTGCCGCCTCCTGGAAACCTGGATGCCTCCCCCGACATGCGACCTGTTCGCCCATCTGCTGGGCTCCTGGCGACCCTTCACTTTAGCAGCTGCATCCACACGCAGTGGGCTGGGACCTAGCGGCCCGCGCTCCCTGCCAGTCACCCCCCAGGCTGCAGAGGGAGGGCAGACTGCCGCGTTTGATGGGCAGGGGGCCCGAGCCTTCCCAGGACTGCTGACCGCCGCCCCGCCCCCACTTGGACCGGGGGTGCTGGTGGGAACGGAGGGGTTGGTTGTGGAAGGCCAGGTGAGAAGGCCTGGCCAGAAGCCAGTCCATGACAGATCGTCCTGAGGAACAAGTGTCACCCTGTGCCTGTGATGATGCCTCATAATTCCATCTGTACAAGTGTTAGGCAGTCAGGTTACAACGAACACCGTGGAGTGGTTGCCTCATCTGGAAGAATCGGCCAGTAAGCCCCGAGCCATCGCCGTGGAAAAACAAGAAGCTTTACCTGACGAATGTGACATCTGAAGAATTTTGGTTCCAAAGTGCAAATTCACCCGAGTAGGACAGCCACAGCCTGGCAGGCGCCCAGGCGGGAGGCCTGCGTGTGGTCGGGGGCAATGCCGAAGCCCCCCGGCATGTGCTGGAAATGCCGCTTCCCCGCTGGGACCGTTCTGCCCCCAGCGTGTTTGCCATAAAACGATTCAGTTTGACTGAGACTCTTCCGGGGCTCACGGCCTCCTTGGAAGAAGCTCTTAGGAAACATGCCAGCCCCTCCGGGCGTATTGGACCCAGGAGAAGCTGTTTGCACTTCTCAGCCAAGGGTCCGGCCACAGGCACAGAGAGGGTGGAGGGTGGGGTGGGACGCGGCTGTGGAGTCAGGGTGAAGCTGCGCTTGGACATGATGGAGCAAGACAGGAGGGAATGGGTGAAGGCTGAATAGCCTCTTAGGCCCCCCTTGTCTCAGGAGGGGCCGTGAATGACATAGCATCGTTCCCAGGGTCTTCCCAGAAGGAGAGGCTAGACTCAGACACGTGCTGCCCCCGGCACGAGTCTGGATCCCTTTTCCTCCTGCTGGTTTTGGGTACACGGACATTTCCCAACTGTACCTCTTTCCCCCCAATAGCCGATTTGGGAAAACGAAGAAGATACGTCAAGGCAGGCAAGCCGGGGCGGGGGGCGGGGAACAGGGAACAGGGAGGGGAAATCACTTGGCCCATCTCCCATCTCAGGAACTGTAAGCTACAGTCTATAAGTAATAGAGTGCGCATCTAATGCAGGTCTCTAACACGCCGCCAGCAGCCACAGGGACCTCAGACGCTGCCTTCTGGGAGCCAGACCCAGAATCGCTTCTGCGGATGTGGCTTCTCTTCACTTAAATGCGTTTCTCTTAGGTATTGATCTCTCACCGAGCCTCTTATTTGTAATTTACTTAACTAGGAGCTTTGTTTCATAATTCAGAATCAAAACTGTGATTACTCGCCTGTATATCTGTGTGCGAGGGGGAGGCCTGTGGGTTGATGGTTTCCATTCCTCAATGACCAGAGAATTAATTGAGGCGCCACCACCCGAAGAAGGCACCATGCATCTCTCTTTAATGAACTTGCACTTCAGAGCTAACGTCCAAAGTAATTGCATCTTGTAGCCAAGCTGCGTTTCACTTTGTGTAGCAAATGAACACAGCGATGTGTCATCCACGTGTTTCCTGACGTGGGTATTGATGTTAAAAGCAGTTTTACAGGAAGATGCTGTGTTGTCTTTTGCTGGGTTAGGAGTTAATAATTGGACAATGGGCAAGGCCTTGGTTGTGTGGCAATGTCCCCTTCAGTCACCCCATGTCTGCTGCCTGGCCCGCATTTGGGCAGCTGTCATCGCTTGCCATTCTTCCTCACTGTGGGTGTTCAAGGCAGGTTCTGGCCACCATTGGGGATAACGCACCCCTTCAGGTACATCACACTGAGAACTGGGGTAAGACAAGGTCAGAAGAATTGGAGCGTGGTGTAATAAAAAAGGCGGGGGAAGCTGGGATGGCTCAGTGGGTTAAGGGCTTGCTTTGCAGCCCTGGGGACTGAGGATCGAATCCCAGCCCTGGCCTGTGCAGACCCATATGCTGAGCTGCGGTGTGCTTCCCATGTGGGAGGCCCCCAGTTTGGTTCTCGCCCCCACTCCCCACCCAGTTCAGCCCCTGGCTCGAGGGGGCATGCCTCCCATGCAGGCCCAGTTCCCGCCCTACGGGGCCCCCGCCCACCTGTGTGGAATGAAACCAGGTGGGAAACTGATGACGTACAACTATGGAGACGGCTCTGGGCCCTCCCCCTTCTCTCTCTCTGTCTTTCTCTGTCAAAAACAATACAATAAATCTTTTTTTTTTTAAAGGGCAGTATTGAGTTAACAGACATGATTCTTCAGAGCAGCTATAGGTTCACAGCAAGATGGAGTGGACAATACTGGTTGTCCGCACAGCTGCGACCACATCACACGGCCTCATTCTGCATCTTCCTCCTGCATCATCGGCATGGACACGCGTCTGCCAAAGCCTGCAGGATGAACACAGAGTTAGCCCACATGTAAACCCTGGGCTGGACTATGTGGTCTTTGTTCTGGGCCCTTGGCCCGTGTCTGCTGAAGTCTCTGAGTGATTAGTACGTGTGTCGCTAATGCCATCTGGTGTCTGGGGCCCTAGATAGCTTCAGGATGGTCCCCAGAAACTTTCAGCCCCTCTCCTGACCTCCTGTGGCCCATGGTTTAATCAATCATGCCTACATCACAGAACCTCCACATGACCCCCCAGACCTTCTAAATGACCAGGGGAAGGTGCCCGGAGCCCAGTGCTCCTGGACAGGCCGTGGGAGTCGTCCCCTCCCCACACTGGCCCTGAGTGGAGTGGCGGGGACCCTGAGGTATAGCTGCGTGGTCAGAAGTGTGGGCACCCTGGGAATTGCGTCTGGCGTGTGGGATGAGCCTTTGACCTGTGGGGTCTGGGCTCCCACCGGGACGTGAGCTTCACGTTGAGTTCAGTTGTTGGACACCCGGTTGGTGTTGGAGAATCAGAGGACTGGTATTGAGGAAAACAACTTCAGGCTGCTTCTGAAAACATCCAGTGTTTTTCTGTTTTTTAACGCACAAGGCATACACCTTGCAGGAGTTCGCTGTATGAAGTGCTCCAAAGACACATCTGACCCTGAGAGCAAACATGCTGTCATATCTGCAGTAGTGTCGTGGTTCCTGGGAGGGTTTTCTGCACGACCATCCCCTTGGGTGGGCAGAATGAGCTGGAATGAAGTGCACCCCCCGCCCCTCACCAGAGCAGGGTAGGGGGGTCTGCCATCTCCAGATCCAGTGCTACGTAGCAGGACTCACCCCAGCCTAGCCCAGCAGGTGCCCGCAAATCGGAAAAATGGGCATCTGTCTCAATTTGAGGACAGAACCCACAATGGGGATACTTTGCAGTACACAACTCTGGGAGCGGGTTTTGTTTGTTTGTTTGTTTGTTTGTTTTAGATTTATTTTATTGTTTTTGACAGAGACAGAGAGACACAGAGAAAAACATAGAGAAGGGGGAGGGCCCAGAGCAGTCTCCATAGTTGAACTTCATCGTCTTTCGACATGGTTTCATTCCACACAGGTGGGCAGAGGCCACACAGGGCAGGAACTGGGCTGGGGGCCTCCCGCATGGGAAGCTCACCCCAGTTCAGCATATGGGTCCACACGGGCCAGGGCCAGGATTCGATCCTAGGTTCCTGGGGCTGCAAAACAAGCACTAAACCCGCTGAGCCACCCGGCTTCCCCTGGGAGCAGGTTTTTGATAGGAAGTAAGTGATCTGAGTTTTTAGGACAACAGCCTCAAGTTGCTCATCATTTTCAAACACAATCTCCGCCTCTGCCTGTCTCAGGTGCTCAAGGACATGGGAGAGTTAACCTGTGATCTGATGGTCTGGGTGGGACATGCTAGGCAGTTGGGGGCCATCCCCAGACGTCCCCACGCCATAGCCAGTCATTTTGGCTGCTGTTACCTGGAAAAAGGACATTTTCTGAAACTTGACAATTAGAGATGGAACAATTTGGCATCCTAACCACTGAGAAAAGCGATCCTGTGGTCTCGACGGGGACGGCCCCGATTTTCAGTTCCCTGAGATCTTTCGTGTTTGCCCAGGCATATTTGTGATTTTCCATTTCATCACCTCCAAACAGCTCTCTGTGGGTGTGACAAAATGAGTCCTTTTTTTTTTTTCTCATGGAAGTCGAAATCGAAGTCAATTTTGCTTTTGTTGTATTGTGTTTGCCTTTGGTGTGTTACTTCAGGTGCTTTTAAAGACGGAATCTCATCAGAGCACTTTTTCGTGGGTGCAGATAAAAATAGCTTCTCGGTGGCATCTTGCGTGGACTGAAATGGCCAGGACTCTGGCCACTCAGCTGCCCCCAGCACTTCCTATAAAGTAGATTTTGTTACCGTGGGATTCAGAGGGCTGGCCTCCATGGACGTTTAGGTTCTTGCCCATGATCGGAAGAGAGCGAAGCGTCTCATCTTTACCAGCCAGTGTTTGAGGACATTGGTGCAGGGTGGGGAACGGGGAACCCCACCTGAGAAGAACTGCTCCACCGTGCCTGTTACTAACCAGCACAGCCTCACACTGCCATCCACCTGTGCGTGTTCTGGGCCATGTTTCCTGAGAATGTCCCCCGAAGACTAGCCCTCCTGTGCTTGCACCTTTGGTAGCTCAGTTCAGTGGGAGCAAGCTTTAAAAACAGGATCATTGCTTCTGCGGTCCTAACTTAGTCATGTGTGTGGCCTGTGTTCCCAGCACCTCAGGGACTGGCTCGCTGGTGAGCTTGTGCTGTGGGGACACAAGCTGGGGGCTGGCCGAGGGGCTGACTGGCAGAGAGGGGCTCCCATCTTCACCATGATCCTTCTCTGCTTGGAGTATCAGCCAGTACCTTTCTTCCCTCGCCACTTACAGTTCTTCCCCTGCCCTCCTGTTTGGATGTCTATTTCGAGTACTGTTTTGACTTGCTAACTTCAAATTAAATTTCTGACACTCTGGCGACTTAACTTTTAAAAGCATTTCTTGGACTCTCTGTAGGATAGATATTTAATGCCTTTGATTCCACTTAATTAATAGGAATTCGAGAGCATGTTCATCGGCAAAAGTCTAGACCTGAAATTGGTAGCTCCAAGGGGCTGAGAGGGAGCCCTTCAGAAGATGGTTCTTTAAAATTTTAAGTGCGTGTCATTTTCTGTTTTGTGGTGAGGACTGAGATTCTTTACGTCGTTGCTGTGTTCTGAAGCAAATATTGCTTCCATTGGTCGTATCAAGCAGATGCATTCAGTAATGGAAAAGAAATGCTTTTATCTCTCTGCCACTTGTGCCTTTGACCACTTTTTTTTTTCTTTCAAATAAGTTATAAAAATATTCTTCAAAGCAGTTTAATAAGAATTTTACATTCGGCCTGTCTTTTGAACTCTTGTCAGATGTTTGATTCAGGAGGCATGTCTTCAAGGGTGCTGTGATTTATTAACATACACATTAACGTTCTCTAGGCAGCATAGAAGGATAAACATTCATAGGATGTAAGGATGCAGGAAGAAGCATGTATCATTTATTAAGATACTCGAAGAGAACAGAGTGAGAAAGAAAGTGTTCTGTCTTCAGGAAAAGGATTTATACATTTCCTCTCTTTCATGGTGATTTCCGGAAGAAGGGGGAGTGGGGAGGAACCAGAAGGCTAGCCTTTACAGAGGACACACAGTTCAACGCAGTTTCACCTACTTTACGTTAAAATCTTGTGTGGTTGTGTGGCTTGCCCAGGGTCCTAACCCCAGCACAGGCCAGAGCGGGTGTGTCACCTAGGCATCTCCATCAGTCCTGGGACACGGCCCGGTATCCTTCTCACCCTGATGCCTCTGGCTGCTCTCAGAGGAGCTTCTAGAGTCCTGAGACAGCTGCCCAGAAATGTGTCTACCCTGAGGGACCAGCGATTGGGCTCAGCTCCCCGTTTTTCCTTGGGGTGTGGCTTATTAGCAATAACTTTCCAGGCCGAGTGGCCAATGCATTTTAGTCACTTGTAAGTCAGGTTTACTGAGGTTTACTTACAATGAATTATATAATCTGTATTACAGTTAAAGTCATTGTTTTTCAGTGCACAGTTAGATGAGTTAGGAGAACTCAGTCATACGACCCACGCCACAGGCAATATTTGTAAGGTTGATGTTGTCCCCACGCTTCCCGATGTCCCTTAGTAGCCAGCCCCCAACCTTCAGCCCAGCGACCTCTGTCTGACTTCTGTGCCTGCAGTTTTCGTGGTCACTGTGTCGTGTAGTTGGAGGCCGCTGCTGGGTGTGACCAGAATGTGGGTGGCTGGGTTACGAGGGAAGCCGCAAACAGGTGGGACACCCCACGGGCCTGGCCTTCGCCCAGGTGAATAGCGTGACCCTGTGTGTCTCCTCTTCAGGTGACTGGCCTGGGACATGCCTGTCATTTGTCTGCGTGCTCCTGAGTGTCGCTCCTTCTTCAGCTTTCATTCGTTGGAAACTGGCTCCCCTGCTTTATAATTCCCCGTTTCAGAGAGAGAAGAATCACATTAATTCAACAGAAAGCAGCCATCTCCAAGCCAAAAAGCAACCAAATATCTGTGCTGGGAGAGAGGGACTTTGATTTCCTGGTAGCTTGATCGTTTTTTTCTCTGAAGAGATTAAGTAAAGGAACTCCTAGTAAATATGAGTGTGCTACAAAAATGGCCTCACAGCCTTTGGACCTACTAGTTTACTCAAAAGAAACACATTTTTATTTAAATCAATATAACTGTACTTGCTGAAGATATATTTAAGAACACGCTGGGTAAGGCTATGAAATTAATGTTATTCATACTCAGTTGGAACAGAAATGCCTTCAACCTTTTAGCAAAATCAAGAGCAAATTATAGCAAAAATTTCATTTCAGAAGTCATCTTCGTCTGGAATAGGACGGGCCCCGGGGTCAAGT
This sequence comes from Craseonycteris thonglongyai, assembly GCA_004027555.1. NCBI lineage: Eukaryota > Metazoa > Chordata > Mammalia > Chiroptera > Craseonycteridae > Craseonycteris > Craseonycteris thonglongyai. The sequence continues at coordinate 71,785 of PVKE010003278.1, forward strand.
CATCAATTTGGCATTGTGTTTCCATAATGCGATTCCGCCGTGTGCGTGCATTACACGGTGGCAGGCGCTTGGGCCTCCATATTAGTTTTATAAATGGCTATGTTAATGCTCCTTTACAGACAAAGCGCCTTCGGTTCATGTCAACAGAAGTTTCTTCGGCATGAAAATACTTGATTGAAGATGCCACTGGGTCCGGCTCCGGGTGGCCCCACTGGGCCTCCAGCCGCCTGTGGGTGCCCTAGTGCAGCGTTGGCTTTGGTTTTCAGCAGGGCTGTCTAGATGGGCTGTGGGTGTCCGGCCACCACAGAGACACTGTGCAGGCTCCAGGGCTTGGGGCACAGTGTCAGGGCTGGTCCCGGGGAACTCCCCACTCCCCACCTGCACGTCCTTTGGGTTTGCTGGTTTAAGGTTTATTTGTTGTTGTTGTTGTTTTATTTTTTTTGCACTTCAAAAAGAATACAAACTGTATTAAAAAAAAAAAGAACAAGGAATAACAGGCGGGCTCCCCAGGAAAAGGCTGGGAGGGCGATCGGAGAGGGAGCTGACCTCGTGGCTGCAGGACCAGGACCTGGAGGTCAGGATGTGGGCTGGGACAGGGGGGTGGCCTCAGACCCCGGCGCTTCTGGAACAGGAACCCCCGTTGGTAGGAAGAGGATGGCCTGGGCCCCCACACTGACCAGCCATCAGGTGTACGGTCTTGTCAACAGGTTTTCCTTCCGAGCCGGGCAGGCGTGTGAGTCCCTGGTGGTCGCATGAGCGTCCGGCCGTCGCGTGCTCACCAATGTCGATTTTTATTATTAAAAAATACCGACGGCGTTGGGAAATACGCTTGCTTGTTTTGGTTTTCGTTTCTTATGCTGAATACGTTTATGTTCTCTTCTATGAATTTTATTGGTGGAAGTTGTTAGAAATGTTTTGTCAAATACATTGCTTCATGTTTTTTTTAAAGGAAGGTTAAATAATTAAGATATTAAACGGATGTTTTCCTTTGCTTTCCTTTTTGTTTAGAGAGGCTTCCCTATTCTAAGATCTGATAACAAACGATTCATGTCATTTCTTTTTTTTCTATTGTTTTTAAAGGTTTTATTTCAATCTACTTAAGCTTGCATTCATCTGTTTTGCTGTTGTGGGTAAACTGAGTACATGCTTACCCTTGTAACACACGTTTCCTTTCATGCCTTGAATTCCTTTCTATGGAGTCGGTCACATTTCTTGTCAAGGTTATTCCTAGATATTTGATATGTTTTTGTTACTTTCGTGAATGAGATTGTTTTTTTCCCCAATTATGTTTTCCAAATGGTAATTGCTGGCACACTTTTTACTTTTGTCTTGCAGTTTGGCTACTTTACTAGAATGTTTTAATTTTAATAGTTCGTTTGATTCTTTGTAATTAAAAAAACTTGCATAAAAGGGCCATTTAAACATTATCTGTTTTATGTAGTCTTCAGTAAACTCTCTGAGTCTTCAGACTAGAACCTTTTGTCCTAATAGATTTTCTGTGTTCTATCTAGGATGATTGCTTCCTTTCCATACTCTGGTGTCTCCGTTTTTGTTTTTGTTTTCCAGGCAGTTGTTCATGTATAGAACCTCATGTTCTGTCTTCTCTATGTCGTGTCTCACAATTTCCATCACTGTCCTGCATGTGAAGGGGGTGCTTTTATTTAAGTGTTGCTTCCACATCATCAATTTGATTTTCCACAGGGACAGCTTTGTTCTCATGCGTTTATAATCCCGCTTTCTATTCCCACTGTTACTTCTCATCTCCTTTTTTTTTTAACTGTCTGCCTGTCACTCGCCTCCCTTTACATCTAAGCTTTTGTGCTATTATCTAGTTTTTATAGGTGATTTTCACTGAAAATACAAATCAGATGCTTTTATAATTCGCATGGATTTCAGACAGTGATTTTAAAAAATGTTCTCTTGCGCCATTTTTTGTTACAGAATCGTTTTTAGCCCTCAT
>PVKE010003279.1:0-73888 GCA_004027555.1 Craseonycteris thonglongyai
AAAATGCATCATTATTTTATAATCTTGGTTTAATACGCTGTGATGAAAAGACTTGAATGCCTGGTTGTAGATTCAGATTATTCAGATGCTTAGTTTATTAGCTATCTTAGATAAAATCACTGTTTCAAAAAGATACAGGAGCAGGGGATTCTGGGGTACCTCAACAGGTTGAGCGCTTGCCTTGCAACCATGAGGTCTGGGGATCCAGTCCCGGCCCCGGCCCTGGCCCTGGCCCATACAGACCCATATGCTGAACTGGGGCATGTGTCCCATATGGAAGGCCCCCAGTTTGGTTCCCACCCTGCATGGCCCCACATCTACCTGTGTGAAATGAAACTATGTCGAAACTGATGATATACAACTATGGAGACTGCTCTGGGCCCTCCCTCTTCTTTCTGTCTTTCTCTCTCAAACAATAAATAAATCTTAAAAAAAAAAACAAACCAAAACAAAACAGACTCTGAAACATAAAATAAATTAAAAAAAAATACATGAGCAAATGTGTTTTTAACTACACATTCAAAATCATAATACTGATTTTAAAATTCTATCCATTAAGTATTTATTATTTTAAAAAAATAGCCAGTAAATTTCCATCTTTACTATATCAATTGTTCTTAGATTTTTTTTTTATTTTTAAAAGAGAAAATATGGGTAAGCTGGGATGGCACAGTGGGGTAAGTCCTTACTTTGCAGCCCTGGGATCCAAGGATTGAGTCCCAGCACCGGCAGACCCAATATGCTGAACTGGGGTGTGGCCCTAGTTTGGTTTTCACCAGGCAAGCTTCCCATGTGGGAGCCCCCTGGTTTGGCCCCCAGCTCTCGGGGGCATGCCTCCCATGCAGGAATTCCCCTGCTCAGTTACTGCTCTGTGTGGTTCCTGCCCACCTGTGTGGAACAAAACTATGTCGAAAACTGATGACGTACAACTATGGAGACTGCTCTGGGTCCTCCCCCTTCTCTCTGTTTTCTCTCTGTCAAAAACAATAAAATAAATTTTTTAAAAGAGAACATAATCTAGTACTTAGATTCAGTATTTTCTGATGATAGGTTATTTTTAATTTATCTGTAATGATATAAAGTAGTACTTTCATAGAGTATGTGAAGAATGCTTTTTGATGGTTGGAATTGTGCGAGTAATTGTGCTTTGATGGCTTTTGCCATAGAAATGGTTGTAATGGATTTTATTTAGAGCAATTTTATTTAAATATGTAACAATGTTCATGTCTTCATTTCTAGTTGTTTATGTGCTGGGACATCCCAAAGATATTTCCAAATTCTAGATCTTGGAAGGAACCTAGCCAGCCTAGCCTACTTGCTTGCATGCACACACTCATGTGCTTGCTCTCTGTGTGCGCTTGTTCTCTCTCTCTCTCTCTCTCTCTCTCTCTTTCTCTCTTTCTCTCTTTCTCTCTTTCTCTCTCTCTCTGTAGTACAAATACATTACCTCTAGAGCTATACAGTTGTGCATCGTGTAACAACATTTTGGTCAACAACAGACCACATATCCAATAATAGTCCCATTAAGATTACAGTGGAGCTGAAAAATTTCTATTGGCCAATGAAGTACATATTATAATGTCATAGTGCAATGCATTACATAATACTTGATAATGATAATAAATGACGGTTACGGATTTTTTTACTTACTATACTTTTTGTCTTCATTTTAGACATTCTCTTTTAACTTATATAAAGTTTTGCTATAAAACAGTATGCCATGTTATGTTGGCAGCAGTCTCATATATCTCATTTACCACTTTTCTTGATTGTATCATTTTCTCTTATGTTTGATGTAATCTCGTGCTGTTTTGTAAAGTAACACACTGTAAAGGTTTGTAGCCTAGGACCAATAAGCTATACCATATAGCCTAGATATATAGTAGGTTATGTCATCTAGGTTTAAGTGCACTTTATGTTGTTTGTACGATGACAATTACCTAACACATTTTTCAAAATGTATTCCTGTTGTTAAGTGGCACATGACTGTATATATTATTTCATGATTGCTTCTATGTATTTAAAAAAGAGTTTGAGACCAGAGAATTTTTTAAATTCAGGATATCTTAAGGGCATTTGAGGAAGACATAATTTCAATTGAAGATCGCCATTACATGCTAAAAGGAATTTGAACTATATCCATATGAGTTTTATTATTCACAGTTGTTATAGTGTATAAAGTTGCTGTGAATATTGAATCATTGCTCTTAGGGGAAATAAAGGGTTGGATTTCTGTGAGGCTCTAGTCACATTGTTATCTTATCCATACTTAACCTTGTTTTATGTGTGTTTCTGTTGAAAGACACCATGTTTAATATGTATTGTTGATTCATTAGCTTTGCACTTGTTGAGGAACAGTGCTGGCTGGCATGGCTGAATGAAGCTTTTATTTAAAAAAGCAAAGTTAACTTTTTACAGGTTGTCTGAATTTGATTTAAATGAAATAATTCCTTTTTGGTATGTGAATACAAAGTTTAAATAACCAAAAATTAAAGTTTTGAGTTCTTTTATTTGACACTACTAAAATCTAGAATACTTTTTCAACTTTTAGAACTTTTTGTCATCTATGAATAAAAGTAGTACCATTTTATGGAAATTGATAATGGCACAAACATTTTAATTCTAAAAGTTGCATATATATGTTTAAAAAGGAAGATTTGGTAAAATTATTAATTTCAGTGAAAATTCACATTTGATATTTCAATTTGGTAGGTACGAACTATGGCTCGAGATTTATATGATGACCACTTTAAAGCTGTTGAAAGCATGCCTCGTGGAGTTGTGGTAACACTCAGAAACATAGCAACTCAGTTAGAATCATCTTGGGAACTTCATACAAACAGACAAGTATGTTAGCCTCTAGATTTTATGACATCCAGTGACTTTGGTTTAGTTTTTTTCCTTTACCCTTTATATTGTGGGTATTGCTTAGGGGTCAGCCAGTTACCACCCATGAGCTAAGTTTGGACTGCCACCTACTTTTGTATTGCTTTGTGAAAAATGGGTTCTCACATTTTAATTTTATTTTGTTAGATGAGATTATATAATTGGTTTTTATAGTTTTAAAGGTTGAAAAGAAAAATAAGAGTGTTTCATGATATATGAAAATGTTATGTCAGTGTTCATAAGTAGTTTTATTGTACACAGGCATGGTTATTTATTTACATATTGTCTGTGACTGTTTTGGTGGCTACGACAGCAGAGTTGAATAGGTATGATACAGATCACATGGCCTGTAAAAGCTAAAATACTTACTAATGGCCCTTTACAAAAAAGTTTTCAGGACCTGTTAGAGATAATTTGCATTAGTAATTTAAATTTCTTAATCTTATTTAATATCTAATTTATTTTTATGGTATTTGGTGTTTTGATATATTAAGTATGTTAAGACCTGTTTAATTTTTTGATTGTATTTATAAAAAGTTTTTTTCTTTTAGTGTATTGAGAGTGAGAACACTTGGAGAGATTTAATGAAGACAGCTTTAGAAAACCTAATTGTACTTTTGAAGGATGAAAACACAATTTCACCATATGAAATGTGCAGTAGTGGCTTGGTGCAAGCACTTCTTACTGTTTTAAACAACGTAAGTTTATGAAGTACAGAACAAAATTATTTGTAGCTATACCTTTGGCAGAGTGTTATTTACTTTGTCAAGAAATATTAAAAACTAATAAATTTTAATTTTTATAATTTCTCTAGCCTTTACTAGTTTGAGCCAATTGAATTATGAGTCTACTTATTTAGATTTTTGAGTTACCTGATTATAATTTGTTCAGGATTTTGTTTAACAAAACACTTAACTTTAGCCTAAGATTTAACATTATTCACTGCTCCAATTTCCTTACAAAAAACTGCAATTGCTCAGTAGGCCTTCTTAAATACCTAAATTATTTATTTGCAAAAGATTAATTTATGAGCAATGACAGTCTAGGAAGTTTATGTGAATATTTGACAAGTATTTGCTAATAATCTTTTATTTCTTTTCAATTTCTTCTACCTTTATTATCTCTATTATAATAAATTTTTTCCTTTATTTTAATGAAGCATCATATATATTATAACAAATTCTAGCAAAAGTGAAAGTTTACTTCTTCAGTTGGCCATTTTAATTTTTGATCTAGTAAATCATTATATGTGGTAATACATTTTAAGATTTACTTTAACTTCAGTCTTGTGTTTTCTTTATTAGTTTTACCATTTGCATATTCCCATTTGTTAAAATTTATTAGATCACTTAGTAATATGTATGAAACTATTGTTTTTATAAAGCAGTTACTTTTTCTAATATTAATGAAAGTAAATAGTACTATTAAAATAAAAACTTTTATAAATAATCTGAAATCACCTTGCATACTACACTTTGGGACAAATGAACAATGTAAATGTTACTCCATTATAACATTAAAATCAGACAAGATCAGGTATATTCAGGATGGTATGGCAGTAGACTTATAACATTGAAAAGGAAAAAAGTGTGTATGTTAGCTATGGTCTAGTCATACATTAAAAGTAATTTTAGTGGAAAGAAAATAATTTCAGTTAGGTTGTATTGATTGTTTTGTAAATATTAATATTTTTGCCTTAAAACTTTTTTTTTTTTTTTTTTTGTATTTTCTCCTTTTGCTTTCTTTAGAGCATGGATTTAGATATGAAACAAGATTGTAGTCAACTGGTAGAAAGAATAAATGTTTTTAAAACAGCCTTTAGTGAAAATGAAGATGATGAAAGGTAAATGCCCATATTTCTTTTAATTTGATATTTGTAGTGTTTGCAAGTTGGTATATTTACTTTAAAATAGAATCTAATATAGTATTTATACACAAAATAGGAATATTATATTCAATAAAAAAGTAGCTTATATTACTAAGGCATAATAAGATGAAAGATGTTTTTAAAGTATATTTTAACCTATTGGAACAAAAGAAAAATTACATGTCTGCTATGACTGCAGCTGACCACTGAGTTTAAATTAGATACCCTTTTAAGATACAACTGGAAATTTGAACACCAATTTGATGATATTAAATAATAATGGTTCATTCCTTTTTAGGTGTGATAGAGATATGATTTTTGTTTTTAAGAATTCTTTTGTAAAAATACATACTCAAACTATTTATGGGTAAAACGTTATGTTCTCTAGCATTTTCTTTAAAATATATTGGAAGGAAAGAAGTGGGTAGGGACATTGATAATTTAGAAATCACTTGATTATTAGTAGATGATAGTTGATAGTTGGAACTGGGTCGTAGGTTAATGAAAGTTCATTTTACTATAGTATTTGCTTTTGAAAGTGATTGAATTTTTAAAATAATTGAAACTCAGTTTTATTTTAAATGTCATCTTAAATGGGAGCACATTACATTTTATGGATGTATAATTAAACATTACTATGTTAAAATTTTTAACTCTTTGCAAATTATTTTAATATTAATAAATACTTATCTCCATGGAAACATCTTTTTACATAAATCTCTTTAAGTGCTATTACTGAGTTAAAGTTTATGCGTGATTTTTAGTCTGTTGATAGAAATCGTCAAATTATTTTCCAGAACATTACACCAGTGTTGCCTTGACAACAAATACTACCATTTTCAAAACTTTGCTGTTTAATTCAGTCTTTTTTTTTTAAAGGTTTATTTTATTGTTTTTGACGAGAGAGAGAGAGAGACAGAGACAAAGAGAAACTGAGACAGGAAGGGGAGGGCCCAGAGCAGTCTCCATAGTTGTACGTCATCAGTTTTTGACATGGTTTCGTTCCACACAGGTGGACTGGGTCCGCGCATGGCAGGAGCCAGGCCGGAGGGCCTCCCACATTGGAGGCACATCCCCGGGAGCTGGGTGCCGAACTGGGGGCCTCCCACATGGGAAGTTTGCCCCAGCAAGAACTAAACTGGGGCAACACGGGTCCAGGCTGGGATTTGATCCTCGGACCCCGAGGCTGCAAAGTGCTTAACCTGCTGAGCTATCCCAGCATCCTCTATATAATCTTATACATAAATTTATGTTAAATATTAGATAATACAGTTGTTTAAATTAAAAAAAATAAATTACACATCTGCTTTGAATGCAGTAGATAAAAATTTTATAAGGAAAGTGCAGTATTCTTAAGTGAAGGAAATAGTGTAATACTTAATAAAATTCTCTTTGTGCTGAGAAAGTAAGGATCTATATGAATGAGTTTGGTTATTGCAGTTTCTGTATGAACTTTTACATGAAATTATATAAAAACTAATAATTATTTTTTTCTTTGTAGTCGACCAGCAGTTGCATTAATTCGGAAGTTAATAGCTGTGCTAGAATCTATTGAGCGTTTACCTCTCCATTTATATGATACACCAGGGTCTACATACAACCTCCAGGTAACTGTGAAAAATGTATTTGCTATTACTGCTGAATGCATTTAGGAGCAGTCTTTTTTTTTTTTTATTGTTAAATTTATTGAGGTGACATCGATTGATGACAATTACATTGTCTACAGGTATAGCATTCTACATTACATTGTCTACATTGCATTATGCGCTCACCGCCCAGAATCAGCTCTCTCTTTCCATCACCATATATTTGATGCCCCCTTCTTTACTTCCCCTATCCCAGCTCTCCCACCCAAGGAGCAGTCTTATACTTTCCTTTAATAAAAACAAAAACCGAAAAAGTTTGCTTTCATAATGTATTAAAGTTGGATAATGATTTTGCTTAATTAAAGTTTCATTTGACTGTTTTTTTCTTTAAGGATTTATTTTATTGTTTGAGAGAAGGTGAGAGAAAGAGAAGGGGATAAGGCCCAGAGCTGTCTCCAAAGTTGCACATCATTAATTGTGATACGGTTTCATTCTACACAGGTGGATATGGGACCATGCAGGGTGGGAATCGAACTGGGGGCGGTTCACCATATGGATTTCCATGAGCTGGGGTGGGGGCTAGGGCCGGGACTCGATCCTTGGACCTTGCAGTTGCAAGGCAAGCACTCAACCTTTTGAGCTACCCTGGCATCCCTGATTGTTCTTTTTAATGACTCTTGAATGTATTGGCATTTCAGTGTTTTACTGTGTTCAATCAAATCACTTTGGATTTTCAGTAAATCATTACTAATAATATTTGGTAGGTCATAAGTGGAAAAGGATATTTTCTCAATGGAATAGCGAAGAAAGGGGTCCTTTTGTTCTAGAATTATGAGTTAAGTCCCCTTGTCTTTTGTATGTAAACATGAGAAAATGTGAAAATATTTTAAGCACAATGTTTTTTTCTTGCTTTCTGTGTTATTGGTTAGATCTTGATGGCCTTTTATATATGTGTGTGTGTGTATATATATATATATATATATATCTGTCATTATTGTGCATTTATAAAAAGCCTGTTTCTTTCTAAATGTGGTTTGGTTGACAGTCTCATTTATTCATTCAGTTATTCTTTTGTTAGCTGCTGGGATCCAGATATGAACAAATCAAACAAATATTCTTACTGTTCATGTCTTCATCACATCTTCTATGGGTTACTTTAATTTTTCCCAGCAGGTCCTTTGTCCTTGACTCTTGCCTTTGTCCAACCTATCCTGTATTCTACTGCGTGGAATAGTTTCTTTTAAATTATAACTTTTAGTAAGTGACTAAGACTCTATATTTGCCAAAACACTGCCAACTCAAGGTAAAAAACTTGCCTTACCTTTAAGAACCCAATAGTTTTACCACTGAAGCCACTAGCTTGTCCAGGAAGTTACGGTGTAGTTAGTGCCCTTGACATCTTACTGTTAAACAAGATATAGAGGTCTACTTTGTTAAATTTCAGACAGAGTAATATACAGGAGCCAGGGGATTTTTTTGATCAATCCTTTTTAAGCCTTTATTCTTGATGAGTGAATGAAGTAGAGGTAAGTCTCAGAGACTGGAAATTCCCTTGCTTATACAGTCCTAGGAGTATCAACATCTTTTATTACAGTACTTCTTATTTCAGGAGACTACAAGATAAAAGGCAGGAAGACTAGGAATGTGCCCTCTGGTAATTTTGCTGTCAAAAATGCTATCTAAATGCACATATAAATATTTAATTATGTATCTATAGGAATTAGTTAAGATTTATACAGAAATTAAGCTACTTCAAATTGTTAGTTTCCTACTTGTTGCTTACTAAAATGGATTGGGAGCTATCTTATATTTTTAAAAGTTTATTAGGCATAGATTATTTAATATATATTCTAACTTTAAAGGAATAAGCTGGGGAAGCTGGGATGGCTCAGCCGGTTACGCACTTGCTTTGCAACCCTGGGGACAGAATGAAATCCCAGCTCCAGCCTGTGTGGACCCATATGCTGAATTGGGATGTGCTTCCCATGTGGGAGGCCCCCAGTTCGATTCTCGTCCCCTGGTTTGGCCCCTGGCTCAAGGGGATGTGACTCTTATGCAGGAGGCCCTCTGCCCACCAGTGCTGAAGGAAACCATGTCAAAAACTGATGACGTACAGCTATGGAGACTGCTTTGGGCCCTGCCCCCTCTCTCTGTCTGTCTCTGTCAAAAACAATAAAATAAATCTTAAAAAAAAGAATAAGCTAATTAGGTACTTTTCAAAACTTACCTGGAAAATTACAAGTTATAAATTGTGAGATGTAATACATCTGTTAGTGTTTTATAATAATTTTATTTACACCATGTATGTTTGAAGTTGTTTAGAAATCTATAGTAGTTAATGTTTTTTTCTTGAAAGCCAGTATCACTTAATTCAGCAGATTTTTTTTAAACTAAATAATTTCATAGAAAACAGACATTGATCCTTCATTTCTGGTTATCTTTATAAATCTGAATTACTATGTTTATGTAGCATGTGTCATTTTTATAATTCTAAGAAAGATGCAAGGTATTTTCTGAAATATTTTGGTCATTTCTGTGTAGATACTTACAAGAAGATTAAGATTTCGGTTGGAACGTGCACCTGGTGAAACTGCACTGATCGATAGGACTGGCAGGATGTTGAAGATGGAACCCTTAGCTACAGTTGAATCTTTGGAACAGTATCTCTTAAAAATGGTGAGCTCTTGGAAGGGCGTGGAGAAATAAGCATTCTCTGCTGTTGTTTAGCTTTTTAGAAAAGTAATTTGGGATGTATCCAGAGTTATGGTAATACAGTTTGACTGAGTAATTTTGTTGTTAGGAATCTATTCTAAGAAAATAATTTTTATACATTATAAATGGTTTCTTTATAAAAATGTTTATTGTACGGTAGTTATTTGTAATACTAAGGGAACAAAACCTTAATGCCAATCAGTATAGAAATATCAAACTGATAATTATATCCATTTACTTGAATACTACTATTATGTAGGTATTAGTATGTATAAAGACTGATAAGAGAAAAATGTTTTTGTATTGTATGATCAAGACTTTGTTGAAGCCTATCTGTTGAAATATAATAATAGACTAAAGAAATACTCTAATATTAATAATGGGATACTTTGGTTGTAGAAATTTCTATTTTTCTGTTTTGTTTTTTTATAAATATTCTTTAGTATTTGTTATACTAAAACAGTTCACTTTAAAGGGACAGGGGAAAAGTGGGTGATATGTATTAAAATAGCATTATTAAGGTATCTTTTCTATTTTCTTTGGTTTAGGTAGCAAAGCAGTGGTATGATTTTGACCGATCTTCATTTGTTTTTGTTCGAAAATTAAGAGAAGGCCAAAATTTTATATTTAGGCACCAACATGATTTTGATGAAAATGGAATAATTTATTGGATTGGGACAAATGCCAAGTAAGACATTTTATTTAATGTAGCATAAAACCATTCACCTGTAAAAAGGATTTTAGGTAGTAGAAGAAAATTTGAGAGTACTCTGTAGCTTAAGGAATGGTATAGGTTACATTTAAGACTATCAAAACTAATTTTTATGAAGAAAAATCTAAATTGTTAATTGTATAATTTTAAGAATTGTATAATTTTATGTGGGGAAAATGGTGATACTAATAAATACAGTTATTTTAATAGTGTTAACTGCTAATATTTTCTTTATTTTTGTGTAGAACTGCATATGAATGGGTAAATCCAGCTGCTTATGGACTTGTAGTAGTGACATCATCAGAAGGAAGAAATCTACCTTATGGCCGCTTAGAAGACATATTAAGTCGTGATAATTCAGCTTTAAATTGTCATAGCAATGATGATAAAAATGCCTGGTTTGCCATAGATCTGGGTCTCTGGGTAATACCATCAGCATATACACTTCGTCACGCTCGTGGTTATGGAAGGTCTGCACTAAGAAATTGGGTTTTCCAGGTATCCAAAGATGGACAGAACTGGACTTCTTTGTATACCCATGTTGATGACTGCAGTCTCAATGAACCAGGGTTAGTTGAGGAGTCTTTGTGAATTGGAAAACTCAATTAAAAGCTTTGTTTATTTTTACAATTATTTATCCTTAGAACTCTCTTTGTTTGATATTAAAGCAAGATTTTCTTTATAAAAACCTCACTTGATAATGCAATTTAGGTATTAAAACTTAAAACACTGACTTTACCAAAATATTGTCAAAAGCTTTAAACCAGTAGTGTCCAGCATTTTGACTTCCCTGGGCTACAATGGAAGAAGATTTGTCTTGGGCCACATGTAAAATATACTAACACTAACAATAGTTGATGAGCTTAAAAAAAAAAAAAGGGTTGCAAAAAAAAAAAATCTGAATTTTTTTTTTTAAAGATTGATTTTTATTGTGTTTTTTGTGTGTGTTTTTTTTTGACAGAGAGAGACAGACAGACAGAAGGGGGAGGGCCCAGAGCAGTCTCGATAGTTGACAGCATTAGTTTTCCATATGGCTTCACTCCATAGGTGGGCACGGGGCTGCTCAGGGCAGGAACTGGGCCAGGTGCCTCCCGCATAGGCCCTGGCAAGAACTGAACTTGGGGGCACACCCCAGCTCAGCATATGGGTCTGTCTGGGCCGGGGATTCGATCCTTGGGCTCAGGGACTGCAAAGCGAGTGCTTAACCCGCTGAGCCATCCCAGCTTCCCCTGAGCTTATTTAAAAATAAATTAATACATAGTGATATATGTGTATGTATAGTACACAAATAAAAACCAAAAAAAATGAAATTAGCTTTTTATTAAACGCTTTTGTATTCACAAAGTACATGTGAACGTTCATCAAATTAACAGTGGCTTATTGCTGATTATTGAATTGTGACTTACTTAAATTTTTTTTATTTTCTTGCATCTCTTTTCCTAAATTTTAGATAGTGATTATATATATAATTTTTTATCAAGATAGACAATCACTATTACATTTCTAAAAAGTTTAGTTCTAATAAGTTTTAATTGTATATTGTGGCACATTTTGAAGGATAGAATATAGTTAAATTACTGTTTGCCTTTGTAGTATGGAAGGAACTTAACATTAGGATTAATAGGTACTATTTTCAAGCTTTAAAGTTAATATTTAAATACATCACAGCTTTTCAATAATTCTTAAAAATCTTTCATCAAATATATTCGTTGCTCATAAAATTTCTTATTTGTTTGGATTTTATTAAATCATTTAATGTTGTGAGTCAAATTAATAGTATACATTTAAACATTTCATGTGTAACTTATTTTCTTGACTATTTTTATCCCTTTGATTTCTTGATTCTTATGTAAGAAACTGTTGCCTGAATATAAAAGTTAATTTTCTTATGATTTTCTATTATGTAAAAAAAATCTTCGACACCTTTTTCATCTGCTTTGCAACATTACACAATTTTTTCCTTAACACATTTACAGGTCAACAGCAACCTGGCCTCTTGATCCTCCAAAGGATGAGAAACAAGGGTGGCGACATGTGAGAATTAAGCAGATGGGGAAGAATGCTAGTGGACAAACTCATTACCTCTCACTGTCTGGATTTGAACTTTATGGCACTATAAATGGAGTATGTGAAGATCAGCTAGGTAAAGAGATGGTAGCAGGTTTTTCTGACTTATTAAAACAATTACATTTTTCAAAAGTGATTTTGTTTATATTTATTTAATGTTTACCTAACAGGAAAAGCAGCTAAGGAAGCAGAAGCTAATCTTAGAAGACAGAGACGTTTAGTGCGCTCCCAGGTTCTGAAATACATGGTTCCAGGGGCTCGTGTCATCAGAGGCCTAGACTGGAAATGGCGAGATCAGGATGGCAGCCCACAGGGAGAAGGCACAGTGACAGGAGAACTGCACAATGGTGAGTAGGTGCTTAGCACTTACCGCATAGAAATCGAGTACTTAAATAACAAAATATTTTTCTTTTTGTTATTTTGGGATCATTTATAAATTTCTAAATGTCTTAGCACTGTGTAGAAGAACTGATCTATTGATTTCACATTAAAAATGGGAATTTAGAAATGTGAAAAATTTTAATTTCTAGGTTTTGACTTGAAATTTATTGCTAATATTTTGAAGTGATTAGTAAACTAGTATAAGTTGAATTACCCTCAAGGCACATTTTTTGCTCTTTTTAAAGTTATTATTCGTAAGTTTTCATTCCTTTTTATCTTACTTTTTTAGGCATTATCTCATTAACCTGACAGGGGTCAGGCAATAATCTTTTACTATCTTATAAGTCATATAGAATAAAAAAGCATTAACATTTTTATTTACTGTTTTTCAGTAAAGCATAGAATAGGAATCATATTTTCTTCCCTTATTATATTATATGCCATTTCACAATGTTAGTCAAACTACCAGCTTTTTTCTTTGGGATTTTAAACTTTCATGTTTTGTAATGGTTGTTATTGTTTAGATTGTTTGTTTTTAACCTTCATTGCTATAGATTTGAGGAAAGTCTATACCCACTTAATAAATTTACTCTTAACTCTCAGAAGTAAATATGACTGATTCTCTTCTTATAACTTAAGTCTGATTTATTAGCAGTTAATTAGCCTAAGCTGTAGTGGGTTCTTAGGAACTTCACCTAGCATTAAAAACAAAAAGAAGAGGAAAATGTTCATATCCTCGATTTACACAAAATATTTAAAGAGCTATAATAAAAGTGCTAAGGAGAACAACTAACATTTAATATCTTTACATATTGATCTATGTGATAAGGTCATTAACTTACTTATATAATAAACTCTTTGATTTTATTGCTTTTAATATTCTGTTTCTTGAATTACCTTACTATCAAACATGTTTCTCTTTAATTATACCCTTATTACAAATCATTGTCACCATATCAGGTTTACAGGGAATGGGCATGTATCTACCTGCCCAAATTCATAGAAACCAGTAATAGTAACAGTTGAGATAATGATAGTACCGTTCAATTCAGAAGTTTTAAATGTTCTTGTTTTTTAGGAATCTTAATGATATTTAATATTCTGTTTCTTCTAAATTATTTGTTTTGGCTTTTAAGTATTTGGCCTAGTTAGGGCTATATGAATGCAGTTCATTTTTCTCAGACTGGAATCAATTGAAACAACTGTATAGGAAAATGGGGATTAAAAAAAACCTTATTTTTTAAGATTTATTTTTATTTTTTTGATGGGAGAGAGAAACACAGAGATGGGGGAGAGCCCAGAGCAGTCTCCATAGTTGTACATCATGAGTTTTCGATATAGTTTCATTCCACAGGTGGGTGCGGGGCTGCGCAGGGCTAGGGGGACCTGAGCCAGGGGCTTCCTATGCCCTGGCAAGAACTGAACTGGGGTCACACCCCAGTTCAGCATATGGGGCTGCATGGGTCGGGGTTGGGATTCGATTCTTGGACTCCGGGGTTGCAAAGCTATTGCTCAACCTTCTGAGCCATCCCAGCATCCCCCAAAATCGGGATATTAATTTTAGAATTTAGCATATAAGAAAGGCTTATTTTTGCTGATCTGACAAATATAGAGATTCAGAGTTTTGGCTCACCAAGATTGCCATTCCTATCAATTCACACTTTAAAACCTTTATGTCAGAGTGGGTTCTTAGGCTTCAAATACTTAAGTCAGTCATTTCTAATAATGGCTAGTTACTACTCTTATCTTTTTATCGATTTTTGGGGCATAGGAAAGTTCAGAGTTTTGTTCTTATACACTTATGGACGTATGTACATACACTTTATTTTTTAGCTCCCATTAGATATAAATTTAAACATATTCTCAAGCCTAACATGAGTGGTGTACATTTTTAAGTGATTTTTCTGGGGATGCTGGGATGGCTCAGTGGGTTGAGCGCTCGTCTTACAGCTTCGGGGACTGAGGATTGTTTCTGGGTCCCAGCTTGTGTGGATTCATATGCTGAACTGGGGTGTGCCCCCAGTTCGGTTCTCACCAGGGCGAGCTTCCCATGTGGTAGGCCTCCTGTTTCCTGCCCTGCACAGACCTGTACCCTACTGTGGAGTGAAACTGTATCGAAAACTAATGATATACAACTGTGGAGACTGCTCTGGGCCCTCTCTCCTTTCTGTCTGTCTCTGTGTCCCTCTGTCAAAAACAATAAAAATCTTTAAAATGGTTTTTCTACAGTATGTAATATCAATGAAATCTCTTTTTTTCCAAAGAAATATGTGTGTTGGTAGGGATATCTAGGCAACACATAGATAATATTTGTCATTTATTCCACAAATATGAGTGTATGCTATATAAAGATACTTTGTTTGACTTCGGATACACAGTGGTCAACAACAAAGTATGATTTTCTGCCTTTTTGGTTAAACAATTACATATTTTGATAAGTGTTATGAAATAAATTATCAGTACATTTTTGGACCTATTAATAAAAATGCAAATATTATTTTTATTTGAGTTTGGGATATGTTTTTGAACCTTTCCTTTTCTCACACTTTTCCATGTTACAGAAGAGATAGTTAAATGTTGGTTCCTCAGAGGTTATTTCAGCCTAAAGAATAAATTGAGGTAATTGAAATCTCATGTAAACTAGATTATGTAGAGTTGGGGCAGTTTTCCTCAGAACTCATGTGCAGAGAATCCCCACAGGTAATTCATTATGACTTGCACCTCTCTGAGCCTCATCATAAACATACATGAAAATGGTGTGTGTGTATGTGCATGTGTGCATGCATGGGAATATGTGCATGTATGGGCAAAGTACTTTTAAACTTTATAAAAATTTGTCATACTTAAAAATAAGTACTTTTATGTATTATGTTTTTCCCTGAAGTAGTTTGTAACACTAAAATAAAATTGTAAAATTTGTATGAATTTTTTTTTCTAATAGACACTTTATTTTATTGCTTTTGGAAATGAATTGCTTTAAAAAAAAGAATAAGTATATTTTCCAAGTACAACTAAATACAGATTGAATATCATTATGCTCATTAATTCTTTACATGTTATTAGTTTTAGCATATAGGTTCTAGTAAAAAGAGTTTAGCATACTTTTAAAATTTTGTTTTTAGAATTTTCTGTGCTTATTTAAATATATTAAACCTAATCATAAAAGAACCAAGTAACCACTGAACTTTGAGAACACAACCGAAATGCTAACTTAGTGTTATTTGAGCTAGTGACCTAAAATTTCTACAGTGATATATGAATTTTTGTCTGTCAATTATAAGATTTAGCCCAAGCTTAGAAATTAATGTTAAGCCAGCACTTTTTTCTATAAAGCACAATTTGCCCACACAATCATTTGCAACTAAAAACCTTTTTATTTAGATTTCATCTATACTTGCTAAAGTTGCAGTATTTTACCATTTGTATAATTTTTTACAGTTTTTTCCTTTAAAAGATACCCAACAGATGTAAACATGACCCTTACATAGTTCAGAAATAATAGAGATAAAAGAAAGTGCAATTTTAGTTGGCAGACCTTAAATGACTATAGAAATTCAGAGAAGTACAACACTGATGAAAAGCTGATCCCATATTGTGGAGCTACTGTCTGACACGCTCCTATCTTCTTTCTGCTGGGTCTCACAAACTCCTGTCCCTTTCCAGGCTGGATTGATGTCACCTGGGATGCTGGTGGCTCAAACTCTTACCGTATGGGCGCAGAAGGAAAATTTGACCTCAAGCTTGCACCAGGGTACGACCCTGATACAGTGGCATCACCCAAACCTGTTTCATCCACTGTTTCAGGCACAACGCAATCATGGAGCAGCTTGGTGAAAAACAACTGTCCAGACAAGACATCTGCTGCTGCAGGCTCCTCAAGTAGAAAAGGAAGCAGCAGTTCTGTGTGTAGCGTGGCCAGTAGCAGCGACATCAGCATGGGTTCGACCAAAACGGAACGGAGATCAGAAATTGTAATGGAACACAGTATAGTTTCAGGAGCTGATGTCCATGAACCAATTGTGGTTCTTTCATCTGCTGAAAACGTCCCTCAAACAGAAGTAGGGTCATCTTCCAGTGCAAGCACCAGTACCTTAACAGCGGAAACGGGAAGTGAAAATGCTGAAAGAAAGTCAGGCCCTGACAGTTCTGTTCGTACTCCTGGGGAGTCTAGTGCAATATCCATGGGAATTGTTAGTGTTAGTTCTCCTGATGTCAGTTCAGTATCTGAGTTAACTAATAAAGAAGCAGCTTCACAACGACCCCTTAGCTCCTCAGCCAGTAACAGACTATCAGTGAGTTCTTTGTTGGCTGCTGGGGCCCCTATGAGTTCTAGTGCAAGTGTGCCTAATCTGTCCTCAAGAGAAACATCTAGCTTGGAGAGTTTTGTAAGGAGAGTGGCAAACATAGCACGGACTAATGCCACGAACAACATGAATCTAAGCCGAAGCAGCAGTGATAACAACACTAATACTTTGGGGAGGAATGTGATGAGCACAGCAAGTAAGTGAGCTTTTCCTTATGGAACCCAATGCTTTTTCCACTCTGAGGGATGTGAAGTAGGATTTCTTGTTCAGTGGATTCTGGCTTCAGTTTTTAACTAGATCATTATCCGTGTTAGATACAGCTACATCAAATTTAGCACTTTAGGATATGAAATTAAAGTCTATAGAATCGTTATATTTTAAGAATTCAGATCAGGTGTGCTAAATAACCTCTTATGCTGAAAGAATAAAACAATAATACACTTCTGTTTTTCACTCGTGTATGTTAAGCCAGTTGCATGAGGAAATAGATGACTGTTTAACCATAGTCAATTGAAATCAGAGCATCACACTGGTATAACTTTTACTTAGGTTCTAAATTGTTATTAGCTGCTGAAAGTTAATTTAATTCTAATTTAAGCTACTTACGGGTCAAAAGTAGTTTCCTTGGAAGATATCATTGGGAATTATTCCATTACCTCTTTTCACTTTTTTAAAAAGCTAGGCTTAAGTTTTTTTAAAAATCATAGTGCTATAAAAATAAGAATTTTTAGTTGTATTTCAGTTGGGTTCCCAAAGTTGTTGCTTTTCAGCCTTTTAATAATTTAGTATTTCATGACCTCATTCTTTTTTTCTAAATATACAACCTAAAATTTCTAAGGTTTATACCTATTTGTATTGATTTGCTTCATTTTTATCTTTAGCTTCTCCCCTTATGGGTGCTCAGAGTTTCCCTAACTTGACCACACCTGGTACTACATCAACAGTGACTATGTCAACATCCAGTGTGACTAGCAGCAGCAACGTAGCTACAGCAACAACAGTTTTATCAGTTGGTCAATCATTAAGTAATACTTTAACCACCAGCCTCACATCAACCTCCAGTGAGAGTGACACAGGTCAGGAAGCGGAATATTCCTTATATGGTAAGTTATAGTTTAAAATATTTAGATATTTTTATAGTGATGCTTTTATTTTTCTTCTGAATTGTTTCTAACTTTTGATTAGAAAAGAATTATTCTTTCTTCTTAACAAATGTGGCATCTTCATATAAGAATAAAAAAGTTACAGTGATATGAGTGAGTATTAAGAAATTATTGGGGTGGGGGTTCCAGAATAGCTCAGTGGGGTAAGTGCTTTCTTTGTAGCCCTGGGTCTGAGGATCGAATCCTGGCCCTGGCCTGTTTGGACCCATATGCTGAACTGGGGTGTGGCCCCCAGGTTAGTTCTCACCTGGGTGAGCTTCCCATGTAGGAGGCCCCCAGTTTAGCCTCCAGTGTGTGGGGGCATGTCTCCCATGCGGGCGACCCCTGTGCTGCTCCTGCCCTGTGCGCCCATCCCCCACCTGTATAGAATGAAACTGTTGGAAACTGATGACGTACAACTATGGAGATTGTTCTGGGCCCTCCACCTTCTCTCTTTCTCCCTCTGTTTCTCAGTCAAACACAAACCTTTTTTTTTTTAAAGACATTATTGGATTATAAAAAGACATCTAGGAACTTTTGTGTGTCATCTTTTTTTAATTTAATTTATTTTTTATTTTATTTTATTGAGAGAGAGAGAGAGAGAGATACAGAGACAGAGAGAGAACTGAACTGGGGGAACTCCTCAGTTCAGCATGTGGATCCGCACGGGTCGGGGCCGGGATTCGATCCTCGGTCCCCGGTGCTACAAAGTGAGCGCTTAACCCACTGAGCCATTCTGGCTTCCCCATGTGTGTCATCTTTTTTCCTTTTGTTGCTAGTGAAGTTTATTAGAAGAACCATATAACAAAAAGGTATTTATTGGAGAAGAATAGAACTGTAATAGATTAATAAACTTTGTAAAGTGATACTTCTTGTACACTAATGTAACGGAAAGAACACTCCTGTGTTTCCTCAACTCTCAATACTAACAGAATACTTCACTTCTGACACTGCTACCAGATATATGTGAAGCCATTCTTGGACAGAAACCACTGGGTATCCTACAATTTAACTCAGTTCTGACACTGCCTACCTACCAGGAGTTAGTGTCAGATACCACAGGTTAAAGGCTCAGTTCTGCAACACTGACCCTTCCCCACTTCCTTCAGGTTGTGATCTGTGTTTCTGACTGTCTATAAATTGGAGTTTTCCATGATCCCTTTCTTAGGTTCAATTCATTTGCTAGAGAGGCTCACAGGACTCAGGAAAATATTTTATATAGTAGATTACCATTTATTATAAAAAGGATATAACTCAGAACAGTCAGAAGAGATCTGTGGAGTGAGGTCTGGAATGGTCCCCAAAACAGGCACTTCTGCGTTCCCTTGGAGTTTGGGGATCCTCCCAGCTCATGGTTGTATTCTGTCCCCCATCCTGGAAGCTCTCTGAACCTCATCCTTAGGGTTTTTCTGGAACCTTGCTTCATGATTTAGGCACAGTTGATTAAATGATTAGCCAGTGATGATTAAGCTCAACCCCCAACCCCTTTTCTATCTTATCTCCTGAGGGGTGGGGGTGTGGGATGAAAGGTCTTTCCACTGACAACTAGCCCCCATCCTCAGATTACTTAGGGGATTTCCAAAAGTCTCCTCAGTAAAACTACTCTGGTTATGAATAACAAAAGACAACTTTATTGTTCTTATCACTTAGGAAATAGCATGGCTCTTAAGCGTTCAGTACCTGGAACAGAGACAAAGACCAAATACATATTTTTTATTATAAATCATAATACTTCAACTATTATCAAGGTCTTTGGGAAGTAATTCCTTAAATAGATAACATTTGAATTTTTCAAATTAATTTTTGCTTAGAAAGTTCTATAATTACATTATCATGGCTTCCATGCTATAATCAGTAATAAAACTACTTGATTCAATTAAAATGTTTCTAATCGTCTGTTTTTAGAAAAGTAAAATATAGATGGAAGCAAATATAGATGGAAATAAAATCTAGTTCCTGCCTTCTTGAGGTAATCACTGTTATTTGATACATACCATTTGAGGTATGTGTTCTCTTTTTTTAAAACAAAAACATGAATATATTCTTTCTAGAGAACTCAGGGTTTCTATTTGAAATGGCTGCCAAATATTTCATTGTTCAACTAGATGTTCATTATTTAATACATTCTCCACTTTGAATATCTAAGTTACCACATTTCATTTTCATAAACATTGTTATGAGTGAACATTCTTGAATTGTATTTTTGAACATTTTCTTAGAATAAATACCTAAAGGAGTAATTGTTGAATTGCCTTCCAAAAGGTTGCACTCCTATCATTATTGTTTTGGAATATACTTTACCACAAATCCATATGATTCTTTTTTAAAAATTAGTTTTATTAATTTCAAATACAAAAAAATTTATATGAAGATGTATTTTAAGTACTATTTTATGTATACCTCATTTTAATGTTTTCTTTTTCTGAGAATGTGGCCTTTCCTGTTTTCAACCAAGAATTAGATCTGGTGTTCTGTGGTTTTAGAAAATTAATTACATTTTTCTGTTTCTACTTTATCTTATAAATGTTTATGTAGCAAAATGATGATGATTATTATATCAAAGTATTATAAATTTATTGAAGAAGCTATTTTCCATTTCAGTTTTTCTCACAGAGGCCCTCTGCCCATTCTTACTCACGTGTTAATATGTTAACATCAAGCTTTAGTTCTTGATCATATGAAGGTTAAAAAGGTTGTGGGTGTGCTATGAGAGAGAATATTAAAGATTAGGGCTCCTGGTTGCCTTTTAAAAATTGTTAGATGATTAAAATTTATTTGTCTACATTTCTAAAACTGGGGAGTGCTGCTATGAAGGATCAAAGTAACATTTGTCTTATAAATATGCAAAATTTTACTATTATATTTTGAGGGCCATGATTAGATTCTGTGATTCGGTCTAATCTATGAAATAAGCAGCTTTTTAATATTCTTATACTCTGATAAAAAAAAGGAAGATGATGGGTAAAAAGACCTTACTTCAGTGAATTGTAACATGAGAGATAGAATTTTAGTATATAAAGTTAGATGATTTTTCTTAAAAAATAAACCAAAAGTGGAATTAATTTGTGTACTACCACATCATATTCATGAGAACTGTTGCCTGAATTGCAGGATGGCACCTTACGTGTGTTAGGGATAATTATTTCATCAAATTTAAGATGCAATTAATTCTAATGGACACCATTATTTTATGCCACTAAGGAAAAGGTTTTGTCAGTTTAGCTGTGACTTGCCATTACTTATAAGACACAATCTGATTTCAGAATATTGAAGTATTAAAAAAGAAACCAATTGAATATAGTATTAGGCCTTTTTCTTCTCCTAGCCAGCTAGTAAAAGGCATTGAAGTTTTAGTCCTGTGCAAAAAAGATACTTGGTTCAGAGATCTGCAGATGCACATGTCTACTAAATAATTATAAATTGTCTTCTGGATGTTCTTCGGCAATATAGAGTATATATTGTCTTTTTATCAATAGAAGTTTTATTTTTCTCATTTAGATCCAGTAAAATGTTTCTCTTTTAGTCCCATTATTCCTCTTTTTGTTATATCAATTCTCATGAAGAACATCTTGTCAGCGTCTTCATTATGTGGGGCAGTGTAAATTTGACACAGTCTTCTTTGGGGGCAGAGAGAGAGAGTGTAAGAAGTAGGGAAATAAAGGGGTTCATATTTATTGGACTTCCTTATGTGCTTGATAATATGAATCATAAGAAAGGTGGCACATATGTTATTCCATAAATAGGCATTATCCTTAAGTAGTCATAAGTAAATCACTTGCCAGGTCATATAGCTATGCCCAGGTCTCTCTGATTGACATACTCTAGTTCTTTTTCCTCATAAGCTTTTATAATTTATATTAATATATTTATTTGTTTACTTATTAAATACCTCTCTCCCCTATATGTTTCATGGAGATCAGACCATGTATATTCTGTTCACACAGTCAGTCACCACTTAACAACTAGGATACGTTCTAAGAAATGTGTCATTAGGCAATTTCATTATTGTGCGAACATGACAATGTACACTTACACAAACCTAGATGGTATAGCTTGCTATATACCTAGGCTGTATACCTATATAGTATATAGTATATACTATAGCTCTTAGGTTACAAACCTGTATAGGAAATTACTGTATTGAATACTGTAAGCAGTGTTAAATAATTGCGTATCTAAACATTGAAAAGGTACAGTAAAAATGCAGTACAAAAGATAGAAAATAGTACACTTGTATAAGGCACTTATAATGAATGGAGCCTGCAGGACTGGAAGTTGCTCTGGGTGAGTCAGTGAGTGAATAATGAGTGAATGTGAAGGCCTAGGACATTACTGCACACTACGTTAGACTTTATAAACACTGTAGGCTTAATCACACTAAATTTATAAAATGAGATTAAATCAAGAACAAGGAAAAATAATCAAGAGATGCGAGAAACACAAGATATATGAGGCTTCTCCTGGCTTAAAATGGCTTACTGTTTTATAGCAAACTTTTATGAGTGGAAGTGTATACTCTAAAATAACAATTAAGGGACCCTGGGATAGCTCAACAGGTTTGGTGTTTGCCTTGCAGCTGTGGGGTCCCAGAATCAAGTCCTGGCTCTAGGCCCTCCCTCGTTCTCTGTGTGTGTGTCTGTCTCTCATTTTCTCTCAAGCATTAAAAAAATTCTTTAAAAAAAAAAAAAATAAAACAATGATAAAAAGTATAGTATACTAAGTAAATACATAAACCAGTAACAATGGTCATTTATTCATTATCAAATATTATGTACTGTACATAATTGTATATACTATTATACAAAGTCTGACAAGTTTGCAAACTTGCCACTGTTCACTTATGTTGTCAGCACTATACAAACATTTCGATAAGGTTTTATAACCTTGGTATATCAGTGTGTCAACAGCTGTGTTTGTGTCAATATGTGGTGATACCTTGCTGAGTGGCATTCATTACTGTTTCGTGTTTTTGTGTGCCGTTATGGGAATGTTGGAGCTTGAATTACAGCAATGAGCAAACATTCAATTTCTGGTTAAACTTGGCAAGAGTGAAGTGAAATCAGGGACATGTTAGTTTGAGTTTATGGGGCTAATGCCATGAAGAAAATAGTGTACAAATGGATTAAACTTTTTTCTGAAGGGAGAGAAAGTGTTACTGATGAAAAGAGGTCAGGGTGGCCAGTAACAAGCAGAACTGATGAAAATTCGTCAAATTGTATGTCAAAATTGTCTGCCGACTGAGAAGCATACCAGACCAAGTCAACATTGATAGAGAAACAGTTAGGAAAATCTTAACTGAAAATCTTGGCATGAGAAAGGTGTGTGCAAAAATGGTCCCAAAGGAGTTCACTGATGAACAAAAGCAAAGGAGAGTCCAAGTTTGCTAAGACCCTTTGGAGAGGCAAGATGATGTTTTGGGCCATGTTATCACTGGTGGTGAAACATGGGTATACCAATATGACCCTAAAACAAAGCTTCAGAGTGTGCAATGGAATTCAGCCAATTAGCCAAGACCAAAAATGTGCCATCAGTCCAAATCAAGAGTCAGAATGAGGGGATGCTTGATGGCTCCATGGGTTGAGCGCTTGCCTTGCAGCTGTGGAGTCCAGGGATTGAGTCTCAGGGATCGAGTCCTAGTCCCAGCCCATTCAGACCCATATGCTGTAAAGTAAATTGTATATGAGTTAGATGCCCCTTTGTGCCTTCTACTTGTTGCATCTTGGGAACGCTCTGTCCAGGTGGCACCTGTGTATTGACTTCTCTGTAAGTAGGAGTGAACTCAGAATGGGCCTCGCCAACCTTCCTGGTTGACTGGTCGCTGACCCACTGGTGGAATGCATGAATAGAACCCATAAAGTTGCCCTGTTGTTATGGTGACCACGTGTAAGTTGCCCCATTGCTATAGTAACATATAACACAGTGACACCACATAAATCAAACAATCTTTGTAAAGTCTTATAAAGATAGCCCAATGAGCCCTAAATGGAACTCTTCAATGGGGACACTCACCCTACACCCCTGAAGCCAATGTTCTTTCTCGGTTCCCCTGCACCTTGGAAACACTCTTTGGGAAGTGAGTGAGGCCTTGCTGTTACTCTCTTACGTTGCTCTACTCTCTTACCTAATATTCCAATAAATAGTGTTCTGCTGCCTCAGCTCTGTCTCAGTGTGCATGGTGAATGTGTATTCAACATCCAAATTCTGTGGCCACTTAACATGTAGTCCTTTGTTATATATGCTGAACTGGGGCATGCTTCCCATGTGGGAGGCCCCTGGTTTGGTTTCTGTCCAGGGCATGCTTCCCATGCAGGAGTTCTCCAGTTCCTGCCCTGCACAGTCCTACATCCACCTGTGTGGAATGAAACTGTCAAAACTGATGTGTGGCTGTGGAGATTGCTCTGGGCCCAATCCCATCTCTTTCTCTCTCTCTGTCAAAACAATAAAATAAATCTTTATAAAGAAAATAAGTCAGGGGAAGCCGGGATGGCTCAGTGGGTTAAGTGCTCACTTTGCAGCCCCAGGGACCAGGGATCGAATCCTGGCCCTGGCCTGTGTGGACCCATATGCTGAACTGGGGAGTGCCCCCAGTTCAGTTCTCACCGGGGTGAGACCCTGGCCCAGTTCCTGCCCTGTGCAGCCCCGCTCCCACCTGTGGAAACTATGTGAAAAAACCAATAATGTGCAACTATGGAGACTGTTCTGGGTCCTCCCCCTTCTCTCTGTCTCTGTCCCTGTATCTCTCGCTGTCAAAAACAATAAAAATAAATCTTTAAAAAAAATTTAAAAAAACAAACAAAAAAAGAAAAGTCAAAATGGTGTTGCTAACCTTTTTTGATATTAGAGGAATTGTTCATTTTGAATTTGTACCAACTGGACAGTCACCCAAGTTGACTGACTATATGGAAGTGCTAAAAAGGATATGTGAAAAAGTTATACAGAAGTGACCTGACCTTTTCGCCAGTAACTCATGGCTCTTGCAACATGACAGTGCACCAGCTCACACAGCACTATGAGGGAGTTTTTAGTCAGTCAACAAATAACTACATTGGAAGGCCCTACCTACTCACCTGATGTGGCCCCTAGTGACTGTTTTCTTTACTTGAAGATAAAGGAAATATTGAAAGGAAGACATTTTGATGACATTCAGGACATCAAGTGTAATATGATGATGGCTCTGATGGCCATTCCAGAAAAAGAGTTCTGAAATTGATTTGGAGGATGGAGTAGGCTCTGGCATCAGTGCATACTTTCCCAAGTGGGGGGAGTACATTGAAGGTGACCATAGTGATATTCAGCAGTGAGGTATGTAGCACTTTTTCTAGGATTAGTTCGTGAACTTAATTGTTAGACCTCATACCACTGGCATTGCAACATCATACAGACACATGAATAATGCGTTGTGGTATTACATTACAAGTGTACTTAACTGGGTGATAGGAATTTTTTAGCTCTATTATAATCTTAATGGGACCACCATTGTTGATTAGAACATTGTCATCTAGGATATGACTGTTTGACTAAAGAAGAAATATTTAGGGATGCTGGGATATCTCAGGTTGAGTGCTTGCCTTGCAACGGCGAGATCCTGGGTTTGATTCCCAGCCCTGGCCCATGCAGACCCATGTGCTGAACTGTGGTGCAACTGGTAACTGTCAGGATGATGACAAAGGTTCTTGCCTCCTGTATGGGAGGCCCCCAATTCAGTTCCTGTGTGGAATGAAACTAATGATGTACAACTATGGAGACTGTTCTGGGCTCTACCTTCTTCTCTTTCTCTCCCCCTCCCTCCCACCATCACCCTTACCTTCTCTCAAAACAATAAATTAAAATCTTTAAAAAAACCCATTGCAACCATTTCTGTGGCCAAAGCCATTAAAAACACAAGTACCCTCCCAATCCCAACCATCAATAGATTCTTCACATGTTGTATGAAAAAACTATCGTTAGAGGTAAAATAAAAATTTGTTAATCAGAAAATATTGACCTACCGGTACTATGTGGCACATAACAGTATATCTATCTATCTATCTATCTATCTATCTATCTATCTATCTATCTATATCTATATCTATATATATGGTACCTAAGATAATTTTTGGTCCATAATAGGTACTCATTAGATATTTGATGACAGAATGAATGACAGCAAATGTTCTCTTTCCGCCATGTTATGCTTCCTGTGACTTATGCAGAGACTAATAACAGGATTGTTGTTATTTAAAAATTTTTTTTAGAAGATTTTACAGTGTGAGAGAAGTGGGGAGGGCCCAGAGCAGTCTCTGTAGTTGTACATCATTAGTTGTGACATAGTTTCATTCCACACTTGTGAACGTGGGATTGTGTGGGAAGGGAACTGACTGGGGAACTCCCACATGGGAGGCGAGAATCTTTGTTGCTATCCTGGTGGTTACCAGTTGCACCGCAGTTCAGCATATGGGTTTGCACGGGCTGGCGCTGGGATTTGATCCCTGGATCTCACAGTTGCAAGGCAAGCGCTCAATCTGCTGAGCTATCCTGATATCCCTTTGTTGTTATTTTTTAACATAGCCCATATTGTTGATTTTTATATTAGGAGTTTGTAGGTTCTGATTTAATTTATGGGCATCCTTTATCTCATGTTTTCTGCCATGAGTGTGATGATTGTAAATTTCCTATATGTGTGGTAGTGGAAGAAGGGTGGCATCACTACGTGTGGTTTTTGTATTTGTCCCTTTTGAATTTTTACCTTTGTTTTGTAAAACCAAAATGCATAGTTACTTTGTTATACTTTAATTGTGTTGAGAGTAAGGTTGATTTTGTTTTCTAGATTTTCTTGACAGTTGCCGTGCCAGTACTCTGTTAGCTGAGCTAGATGATGATGAGGACTTGCCTGAGCCAGATGAGGAAGATGATGAAAATGAAGATGACAATCAGGAGGACCAAGAATACGAGGAGGTTATGGTAGAGAGACAGTCCACCATTCTCTTAACTAAGATAGAATGTTAATTATTGAACAGGAAAAACACAATTCTGGTTAAACTTTGAAGCAAGGAAATATAGTATTAATACTTATATGAAAAATGTGACTAAGAAAAATGCTTTTAATCTGAGCATTTATGATTCCCTTTTAAAAGAAAATTAGGGTGGTTGTATTATTACTATGTCACATGCTGATATTTTAACAGGTTTAAAAGTGAAGAACTGCACTAATCCTAAAGAATATAATTTTCACGTTTCTTCTGCAATAATTACACATAAAATTTTTTAGTACTTACTGTTTGCAAGCAGTATCTGTATATTATCTCATCTTTTCTTACACAGATCTGTGAGGTGTAGGGATAGAAAAAATAATTTTCTCTAATTAATAAGAGTTAAGTAGAGAAGTGGGGACGCAACCTCACACAGTATGGTCCAGAACTCTCAATTTTTAACCAGTATGATTGTCTTTAACTTCTACTCTTTATTATTAGATTTTAAAAACCTTCATAAATTGAGTTTTAATGGGGTGAAGAACTTCAAAAAATGTTTTTAATATATGTTGCTTAGTAAACAGTATATTAGCATATTTTTTTGAGGTAATTAGTATATGATGCATGATCAATTAAAAACATTGTATAGCTTTTCTAAGATGGCTAATGAATATGAAATTTTTTAATGACCTTTTTGGTAATATGGGTTGATAGTTTCAGGTTAGGACTGCATGGGGGTATATATGGATCAGTAATTAGAAATGTCTCTTCATATTTTTAAATTACAGATTCTGAGACGTCCATCCCTGCAGCGGCGAGCCGGCTCCCGCTCTGATGTAACACACCATGCTGTCACCTCACAGCTACCACAGGTTCCTGCTGGAGCAGGAAGCCGACCTATTGGGGAGCAGGTAAGATCTTCAGGTTTATCTTCCCTATAGTGTATTTTTCCCTTTCACAGTAAAGCACCAACCAAAATGCCTAGAAAAATATATGGGAGAAGGAGAGAGAATTATAAAACCGAGCTAACAACAAGAAACTTCTCCAACTGCTTGGGTTCATATTCCAGATACAGTCCTTCATTTTTTTGGCATAATGCATATAGGAGTTTCTTACTTGAAACCACTTCATCTTGGCCTTTGGTTAGCAGTAAACATATAATAAAATTTTCAATAGATATTATGTTAAGACTTACAGTTTTCACACTAGTATAATAGTATACATAGTAATATTAGCCTGTTAACTAACATTTATTGATCATTAAGTGCTGGGCACTTTTTTTCTTTATTATTAAATTCATTAGGAGTACATTGGTCAGTAAAAATTATATAGGTTCCAGTTGTACAACTCTTTCCATCATCATATATTTAGCTCCCCCTCTCTTCTCTTTCACCCCTCTCCCCCCTTAATCTCTGGTAACCACTAAACTATTGACTGTGTCTGAGATTTTTTTTGTTGTTGTTTCTTTGTTGCTTTCAGTTTCATATTCCACATATGAGAGAAGTCATGTGGTTTTTAGCTTTTTCTATGTGGTTTATTTCACTTAGCATGATGATCTCAAGTTCCATTCATGTTGTTGCAAATGGCAGTATTTCATCTTTCTTATCCCTGAGTAATATTCCAATGTATGTATGTACCACAGCCTTTTTATCCAGTCATTTATCAAGGGGCACTTTGGTTGGTTCCATGTCTTGGCTATCGTGAGTAGCGTTGCAGTGAATACTGGGGGACATAAGTTTTTACGGACTAAGGTTTTCAAGTTGGGTAGATACCCAGAAGGGGGATTGCTGCGTCACAGTGTAGCTCCATTCCCAGTTTTCTTAGGAATCTCCATATTGTCTTCCAAAGTGGTTGTACCAATTTGCTTTCCCACCAGCAGTGTATAATGGTTCCTTTTTCTCTCCAGCCTCTCCAGCACTTGTTGTTCTTGTTTTGTTGATTATAGCCATTCTAGCAGGTATGAGGTGGTATCTCATTGTGGTTTTAATTTGCATTTCCACAATAGCTAGTGAAGTTCAGCATGTTTTCATATTTGTTGGCCATTTGTATATCTTTGTGGGTGAAGTGTCTGTTTAGGTCTTCTGCCCATTTTTAAATTGGATTGCTTGTATTTTGTTGTTGAGTTATGTAAGTTCTTTATATATTTTCGATACTAGCCCTTTATCAGAAGCATTATTTGCAAATATTTTCTCCAAACTGTCTCTTTGCTTTGTTGATGGTTTCCTTTGCTGTTCAGAAGCTTTTTAGTTTGATAAAGTTCCATTTGTTTATTTTTGGTTTTACTTCCCTTGCCTTTGAGGTCAGGTTCAGAAAGTCCTCCCTGAACTCCAGGTCTGTAAGTTTAGTACCAATGTTTTCTTCTATGCAGTTTATTGTTTCGGGTCTTATTTGGAGGTCTTTAATTCATTTTGAGTTAATTTTGGTATATGGTGACAGAATGCAGTTCTGATTCATTCTTTTGCATGTGGTGTTCCAATTTTCCCAGCACCATTTACTGAAGAGGCTTTCTTTTCCCCACTGCACTGTTTTTGCTTCTTTGTTGAAAATAATCTGCCCATAACCCTGTTTCCCCAAAAATAAGACAGTGTCTTATATTAAATTTTGCTCCCAAAGATGCGCTAGGTCTGATTTTTGGGGGGATGCCTTACATTTCAGTGAGAGGCAAAACTGTAAGTAGCTCTTATTTTCAGGGGATGTCTTACTTTTGGGGAAACTCGGTATTTGTGGGTTTATTTCTGGGTTTTCAATTCTGTTCTGTTGGTCTATGTATCTGTTTTTCTGCCAATACCAAGCTGTTTTGATTATTGAGGCATTGTAGTACAGGTTAAATTAAAGTCAGGCAGTGAGATGCCCCCGGCCTTATTTTTTTACTTAGGATGGCTTTGGCGATTCGGAGTCTTTTGTGGTTCCATATGAGTTTGATGATTTTTTAAAGATCTATTTATTGGAAGAATATCTGTGGGATTTTGGTGGGAATAGTGTTGAATCTATATATTGTTTTGAGTAATATGGCCATTTTAATTATGTTGAGTCTACCAATCCATGAACACGGAATATATTTTCATTTCTTTGTGTTTTCTTCAATTTCTTTTAATATTTTACAGTTTTCAGTGTATAATTTTCACATTCTTTGTTAGATTTTTTTCCTAGGTATTTCATTTTTTTGTCTGCAATTACAAAAGAATGGGTTTTCTCATCTTTCTTTCTGATGTTTCATTGTTGGCATGTAAAAATGCAGTTGATTTTTGTATATTAATTTTGTATCCTGCAACTTTACTGCATTTGTATATTGTTTACAATAGATTTCTGATAGAGTCTTTAGAGCACTTTTTTAAATACTTTACATGTATTAACTAACTCAGTTCTTCTAACGATCTATGAGGGTTATTATTAACCCCCGTTTTCAGATGAAGTTATTGTTAAAGATGACACACAAGTTTTGGATCCAGGATGAAAACCCAGACATTTTGGCTCTAACACTGTCAAATGTCAATTGATTTGTTATAAAAGTTAATTTTAATTAAATGTTCAAAATACAAGGTTCTCTGTGTGTGTGTGTGTGTATATAAGTACATATGCAATTAAAACTTTAAAATTATTACATCAGATATTTACAACAGTTACAAATTCATTGATCTCTTTTTTGTTGATACAAAAGTAAAGAGCATGAGACACTAGTTTTTAAAAAATCTTTTATAATGAAAAATTTAAAACCTGATAGAAGTAAAATGAACAGTGCAGTGGCTCCTGAAGAAGTCATCACTTGACTTTAACAGTTACCAACACATTGTCACACTTGTTTGATTTGCCCCATAGTAATTAAACATGTCTCAAGTATTATATCTTCTGTATATAATTCAGTATATAATGCAAATTAAATTTTTAAGAAGCAATTTATTTTAAAAATAATTACAGGTTCACAGAAAGATGCAAAGATGGTATAGGGACTTTATGTGCCCTTTGCCCAGTTTTTTCCAATGGTTGCATCTTATACAATTAAAGTGCAATATCAAAACCAGGAAATTGACAGTGATACAGTGTGTATATATATATATATGATTCTTTGTCATTTTATCTCCTGTAGGTTTATATAACTGCAACTTATTTTGCTCAAATTATTAAGAAATATATGTGCCTATACATGTTTGTTAGCTCATTTTGTGCTTAAGAAATATGACTAATGAAGGAGGTATGATATAATAGCTATGGAGAAGTACTTAACATATATATGTATCTTATTTATAGATATCACATCACTTTCACAATAATAAAAAGTTTAATAATGTTGATATGTGAAATTTTATTTTAATAGGAAGAAGAAGAGTATGAAACTAAAGGAGGACGCCGAAGAACATGGGATGATGATTATGTGCTAAAGCGACAATTTTCTGCTTTAGTTCCTGCTTTTGATCCTAGACCTGGTCGTACTAATGTCCAACAGACAACTGACTTAGAAATTCCACCTCCAGGTACAGTATATTTTAGTTTTTGTGAATTAATTTGAATAGATAAGAATTTTATATACAATTAGAAAAGTAAGGTGCTATACATGTATATGAAGGCTATAAACATGTAAGTTTTCAGGAAAAACGGTATTATACCAGCTACAAATCCTTAAAAAATAAAGATTTTTTAAAAAAGGAACAGATTATAGTAATTTAAAAACACTGTTCTATATTTGTGTATTTTTAAAGCAAGACTTCAATTAAAGGTAGATAATTTGTTTTCTTTTTCTACTGGCTCAGAATTGGTAAGGATTATTCCTATTCATTTTTTACTTGAAAATCTGTGTAGGGGATGTGGAGATGGCTCAGTGAGTTGAGCGCTTGTCTTGTAGCCCTGGGGTCCAATGGGCCGCAGCCTGTGTAGACCCATACTGAACTGGGGGGTGCCCCAGTTCAGGTCTCACCAGGACAAGCTTCCCATGTGGGAGGTCCCTGGCCAGTTCCTGCCCTGCACCCACCAGTGAAATGAAACTATATAGAAAACTAATGACATGCAACTATGGAGACTGCTCTGGGCCCTCTCCCTTCTCTCTGTCTCTCTCTGTCTCATTCTCTCTGTCAAAAACAATAAAAATAAATCTTAAAAAAAAAAAAGAAAAAGAAAAGCTATGTAGTGGTTCAGTTACAGGTTTTGGAGTCAGTCAACCTCAATGGCAGCTCCATCTCTTACAACTCTATTTTGGGTGTGGTACTCACACTAATGAGCCCTCAAAGATATGTAACATAGACACCAACCTTCAGATTCTGAGGTTATGTTACTTTAAAGTGACAAAAGAGATTTGCAAATGTGATTAAATAAGGATTTTGAGAAGGGGAGATTATCCTAGATTATCTGGTTGAGCCCATTGTGATCACCAGCCTCCTAATAGGGAGATGGGAGGGTGAGAGTCAGAGAAGGGGTTTGACTAAAGGTATATTGGGATGTCACACAATGAATAAACTATTTTTGAAAGTTTAATCATATGAGGAAGAGATTCTTGAACTAATTAAAAAAGAGCATACCACCAAAGATACTATAAACCTAATTGCATTTGTGTGTATGTATGTTTTTACCTTATAAGCCATTCATTCAGTGTTAGCAAAAGGTTGACAGGTCATTGACCAAAGTATATGGTTTTCTCTAGATAAAGAAATAAGAATAATTTTTGTTTTTTGTATGTTTTTCTAATTTTAAGATTTTACTGTTTTGAGAGAAGGTGAGAGAGAGAAGGCAGGAGGGCCCAGAGTCATCTCCATAGTTGTACATCATTAGTTGTAACCTGGTTCATTCCATGCAGGTGGATGTGGGACAACATGAGGCAGGAACCGAAATGGGGGCCTCCTGCATGGGAGGTAAGAACCCTTACTGCCATGCCATTATTGCAGTTACCAGTAGTGCTGCGGCTTAGGACATGGGGCTTTTGCGTAGGCTGGGGCCAGAACTGAACCCCTGGGCCCTGCCTGCGGCTACAAGGCAAGGCTTAACTTGTTGAGCTATCCTGGCATCCCCTACTTTTCTCGTAAAGATAAGATATTTCCAAAATATTCATAGTTAGCATGTGTTCCCTAATAAAAATGAAAGATCCATGTCGTATGTATAAATTTTCCTCTATATTCTGTCTTTCTCTAACCTACCTGTATCATTCCCATTAAAACAAAACAAAACAAAAACATTGAGACCAGGAGATTCTTAGGTAGCTGATATCTTTAGCTAATATATAGCAAAAGGGTTCAGATTTTTTTTAAAGATTTATTTTATTGATTTTTTGACAGAGAGAAACAGAGACAGAGATAGACAGAAGGGAGAGGGCCCAGAGCAGTCTCCACAGTTGACATTAGTTTTTCCATATAGTTTCATTCCACAGGTGGGCACAGGGCTTCGCAGGGCAGGAACTGGGCCAGGAACCTCCCACATAGGTCCCGGCAAGAACTGAATTGGGGGCACACCCCAGTTCAGCATGTGGGTCCGCATGGCCACGGCCAGGATTCAATCCTTGGTCCTCGGGGCTTCAAAGCAAGCGCTTAACCCGCTGAGCCATCCCAGCTTTCCCAGGGTTCAGATTTTGTGTAGCCTTGTTTGCTAGTGAAGTGTTCTTTCTTAATTGCTTGTTTTAGTGTAATTGTTTTTCATGTCTTATATATTTTTAGGAACACCTCATTCAGAACTGTTGGAAGAAGTTGAATGTACCCCATCACCTCGATTAGCCCTTACTTTGAAAGTAACGGGTCTTGGAACAACTCGTGAAGTTGAATTGCCACTCACTAATTTCAGATCAACTATCTTTTACTATGTACAAAAATTGCTTCAGTTATCCTGTAATGGCAATGTAAAATCAGATAAACTTAGGCGTATTTGGGAGCCAACATACACGTAAGAGATTTTAATTTAATTTTTAAGTAGATATTTTCATAGTATATAAGCCAAGAAAGATTGTATTTCTATATTTTGGACTGTAGAAACTGAAAAGGTTTGGGTTTTGTTCTGTTGATTTACAAGAACAGATAGGATCATTTTTGACTCCTTATGTAGAAAGGTGAAAGTTTATATTTGAAAGGAATTTTAGAAATAATCTAAATTAGTTCTTCACTTAATAATTGTTAAACTGTTTTACTAGGGTTATGTATGAACTACTAAATATGTTCTGTTATTTGTTTTGGAGTCTAAGTTAAGCCTACCTCACTTTGTTCACTCATCTGTTCAACAAATAATTATCAGTGACCTTGGGCAAATTTATTAAACATTTTAGTGCCTCACTTACCTAATCTATAAAATGAGAGTGGTTGTGAAGAATTTATGAATTAACAATATGTAAAGTATTTTCAGTACTCTGATACAGAAAGTGCTCAGTATTACTTACCATAATAATTATTTATATAAGATATTTATATATTTTGTATTGTAACACGTTTATATAAATAATAATGTCATAATTATTCTTATGTAGCTTAACTTTTGTTAGTATATTTTTCTGATGTTCATTTAACAACATTGATTATCTTATATAATGTCCAGTAGAGTAATCTGGGTCCTTTTGAGATAGAAGAGGTGAGGTCATCATGGCAGTGCCCCTCCCTCTCTGCCCCCCTTCAATTTTTATTGGAGTTTTAAAATTTAATCTCAGCTGCTTTACATGAACATAAGCATCCTACCTTTGTTTTTCTTATCCTTCTTTCCATCAAGACACAGAAGCAAACCATTCTTTATCTCATTTTATTTTTATAACAATATATGAAAGTTATAATGCATAATATAGCATGTTACTTCATATCTTTAATCCAGGTTTGATATATGTTTTTTTGTAATAATGCTAAATTTATAAACCGTAATTCTTTCAGGAATATAATTTCTGCCACTTTCCACTATGTTTAACATAATATTTTTCTGATGAATTCTACCTGAATTAAATGTTTAATGTAATCATATGGTTCATATGGTGTCATTCATAATTATTTTTCAAAAATTGAAGCTTTACTGGAAACAACCACAAATTATTTTATTTATGAATTAACTTGAATAATATCTTCATGTTTAGAATCATGTACAGAGAAATGAAGGATTCTGACAAAGAAAAGGAAAGTGGAAAAATGGTAAGTTATTTCTTGGTTATGTAGGAAGAAAATGAAAAAAAAAGTAATACATTGCTTCAATTGAATCTTTGAGGAAAGAAACACTAACATGGAATTGTTTAAATTGGGTTAAATGCATGATCTTAGAGCTACCTTATATAATGCATGTGAAATAGCATAGACTTTATACTCAGGAAAGGCCAACATTTGGTTTTTCCTTTTGTAGGGTTGTTGGTCTATAGAGCATGTGGAGCAGTACCTTGGCACTGATGAATTACCAAAGAATGACTTGATAACCTACCTGCAGAAGAATGCAGACGCTGCTTTCCTGCGCCACTGGAAATTAACTGGCACTAATAAAAGTATTAGGAAAAACAGAAATTGTTCTCAGCTCATAGCTGCATATAAGGTATATATTGGCCTTAAAACACTTACCGATTTGGGAATGCCTTGTGCTTTCTTTTGCAGCTTTTAAAGATTCTTAAGAAAGACATGTTTATTGGGACAATACTAAACAAATGAGGTCAAATTAACAGTTTTAATATGCTAGTGCTAAAATTTCAAATACGGATTGTGGCACTGGAATCTAAGTGCATAGTTTTAACTGTGGTTTATTGTTTTATTTTATTTTATTTGGGAATTATAATGTTTTAGAATGCATTAGTTTTCAACTTAGGTGATACTGTTATTTAAAAAGAAGTCAATTCTTTGAACAATTTCAGCCTTTTCAGAGTAATACTAATAGGATGATATATTGCTTTTCTTGAAAATGTGGCTAATGGCTAGTTTTGTTACTGTTTCCTCAGGATTTTTGTGAGCATGGTACAAAGTCAGGCTTAAACCAGGGGGCCATTTCTACTCTTCAAAGTAGTGATATTCTTAATTTGACAAAAGAACAGCCTCAGGCCAAAGCAGGCAATGGACAGAATTCTTGTGGTGTTGAAGACGTCCTTCAGCTTCTGCGTATTCTGTATATAGTTGCAAGTGACCCTTATTCAAGAATATCCCAAGAAGGTTTGTAGGAAGCCCTGTTTCATTTTTATGGCATTCTTAAAAGCAAGTCTGTTTATATTTTTATTCATTGTATTAATTTTACAGAAGGTGATGAGCAGCCACAGTTTACTTTCCCACCAGATGAATTCACTAGCAAAAAAATCACAACAAAAATTTTGCAGCAGATTGAGGTAACACAATCGGATACTTGACTTCTTTAATTTCTAACTGTTAGGCTGTTCTACCTCCCACTGTGTCTCCCTCCCCTCTGATTTAATAATTTGAATCATTTGGTCTATAGCATTCATTTCTTTAATTACAATTAAGAATTCACTCCATTTTGTCTTTTAAAGTAATTGTCATAAAACGTTATTTGTTCATTTGCAGGAGCCATTGGCACTGGCAAGTGGGGCTCTGCCAGACTGGTGTGAACAGTTGACCAGCAAGTGCCCTTTTCTAATACCATTTGAAACTAGGCAGCTTTATTTCACATGTACTGCATTTGGTGCATCAAGGTAGGAAGTAGACTGCTTTAGAATTGTAGAATAAAATTGTTTTAATGTTATGTAAGCTCAAAATGTTCAGATACTTTATATTAAGACTGATGGAGGGATTACATTATCTTATTTTAAAGAGTTGCCAGTGTTTAAATATTTTGTATCCAGTTGGATACATGCTGTCTTAGAGTAGTATGGATAATCTTGAAATAGTGTGGGTTGGACTACAGTTATCCCTTGGTATCCATGGGGGATTGGTTTTAGGACTCCTGAGGATACCAAAATCCATTGTTGCTCAAGTCCCTTAGTCTGCCTCTGTATCCTTGGGTTCTTCATCTGAAGATACGAAGGGCTGACTATGCTGTTTTCTGTCAGCTAAGCATTTATTGTACAGTTCCTAACTAGCTAACATAAATTAATCAGTTGCTGATATTCCCAGTAATACCAGTAAAATGCTTGCAAATAGCTTTGGTAGCATTGAAATATTTTTTCTGGCCATAATTTTTTTTCTTAGTACTAATATACTTTATATTTTCCTTACGTATTTTTGTTTTTCTGTCTCCTTCCACTAGATGGAAGTTTAATGAGGGCAGGAATTTCTGGCTGTTTTGTTCACCGTTCTAGCTGCCGTTCCTAAAGCAGTGTATAGCACATTGTAGATAATCAGTAAATATTTATTGAATGATTGAATGAATGCCCATTTTACATTTACTTTTAGAGTAAATGTAAAAAAGTTATATTTTATAATGGAGTTGTTTGTTTTCCTGATAAGTTATATTGTTGTGCCATTTTATATGATTTATAGAGAATTTGTGTACATGGAACTACAGGCCTATTCCGATAAGTGGCAATGGTCATGATTTCTATTTTAGAGAGGAGGAAATTGATTCTCAAAGTACTTAGCTGATTTGCCTGAAGTTAACAAAAAATTGTAACACATAGTAGTAGCTCTTTCATCATCTTATTCCTAGTTCAAAATTTTCTCCCACCTTAGATGGATTAACTTTGCATTGCTAAAATGAAAATATTTAAAAATCACAATACCATTTTTTTAAAGATTTATTTTTATTGTTTTTTGGGGTTTTTTTTGAGAGAGACAGACAAAGAAAAGGGGGAAGGCCTAGAGCAGTCTCCATAGTTGTATGTTATTAATTTTCTATATAGTTTCACTCCACAGATGGGCACAGGGCTGTGTAGGGCAGGGACTGGGCTGGGGGCTTCCTGCATGGGCTTCTGCAAGAACTGAACTGGGGACACACCTCAGTTCAGCATATAGGTTTGCGTGGGCCAGGGCTGGGATTTGATCCTTGAACACTGGGTCTGCAAAGCAAGCACTGTACCCACTGAGCCATCCTGGCATCCCCATGATGCCATTTTAATGATGGCTTTCAGTTTGTATCACCATAATAAAGATAGCTTAACTATTTTTTTAGTTTCTCTGATAGTTGGGAAATGTTTGTTTTTTGTAGTAGTTTGGTAGTACCGTATGTTCAGTTATTGTGGTATGCTACAGCTACATAGATGTTTCTCTATTTCAGAGCAATAGTGTGGTTACAAAACCGACGTGAAGCCACTGTGGAAAGAACAAGAACCACA
Organism: Craseonycteris thonglongyai; assembly: GCA_004027555.1. Taxonomy (NCBI): domain Eukaryota; kingdom Metazoa; phylum Chordata; class Mammalia; order Chiroptera; family Craseonycteridae; genus Craseonycteris; species Craseonycteris thonglongyai. The sequence goes on from PVKE010003279.1 coordinate 37,743, forward strand.
AGTAGTGTAAGGCGTGATGATCCAGGAGAGTTTCGAGTTGGTCGTCTCAAGCATGAAAGAGTAAAAGTTCCACGTGGTGAATCGCTGATGGAATGGGCTGAGAATGTCATGCAAATACATGCAGATCGGAAATCAGTTCTTGAGGTACCTCAGATAAAATTTTTGCATGTGTGCAAGAATAACAGAACTAGCCGATCTCTGTAGTCCACTGCATTAAAAACTGCATTAGATAGAAGGGACTAGGGATTTCTCTGCCTGTTATGCAAAGGCCTCCTCTGGCAGAGCATCTTTTGTAAGAGGATGTCAGCTCACCTAAGGGGTCAAGGGTCTTGTAATGTAATGAGCAGCAAAAATCATCTTTACCTTTGAGAGAGTCCTTGGTCTGTTTGAAGGATACTATTTCTTAACAATGCCTAGACCAAATAATACTTACAGAGGATTCTTTTTGATACTCATGCTGCCTTTATATTAAGCTATGCTATTAGATATGTACATTTTTGGAGCATACTGTTTAGATATTGTTTCACTTAAATTGTCCTTGGCATTATATCATTGGTTTGTATTAAGAGATGTTATAACAAATGGCAGTATGAAATTCAGTATATTTACTAGAGAGCTGTTATTGTGAGCATTGCTGATGATATGCTATATATATCTATATATATTATTCCTTAAATGAGGAACAATGGAAGAACTATCTTCAGTTGAACCAACTTTTTGTTTATCTTTGGATCACAGACTGATCATGACACATGTATCTCTAGAGAACATAAGGTATATGTCTTTCACTTTAAATTTTCTTTGCATTCATCTTATTCTTCCTACCCACATATTCCTCTATCCTAAATAATCATCACTTTTTTAAATTTATTTTTACTATGCAATGTGTGTTTTTGTAAGCTGCCTCATATAATTTTTGGAATGGGTAGAATATGAATAAAAATCTTTAAAGTGATTACCTAAAGTCAGAAATAAGTGGGAGAGTTTAGGTTTTGGCGTTACATAGATACACATAGAAATTTGTATACCATCATTCTCTAGCTTTAACCTCTTTATCTGAATTTTGGTTTTCTTTGGTATAAAAAGGAGATGATACAGTCATCTGCCCTAATACAAGGATTCACTTACCCGTAGTCAACAGCAGTCCAAAAATATTATATAAGACATTTCAGAAATAAACAATTCATAAGTTTTAAATCGTCCCCATTCTGAGCAAGATGCAGTATTGTGTCACCTATGAATCATCCCTTTGTCTGATGTCTACATGCTGTATATGCTATCTGCCAGTTAGCCACTTCGTAGGTGTTTTCCGGTTATCAGATATCTTGAGAGAACACATTTATGTAACCTTTTTACAGTATATTGTTATATTCTTATTTTTAATTTTACAGTGCCTAATTTATAAATTAAACTTTATTATAGGTATTTGTAGGTACAGGAGAAAACAGCATATGGTTCAGTATTATCAGTGGTTTCAGGTATCCATTGGAGTTCTTAGGACTTAAAACCCATTCATTGCCGGTCACGTGAGGATGAAAAGTGGTAAAAAATATATAATTATGTGTATCAAACTGATTACTAACTAATATTTAGGCCTTTTCTGATAGAATATTTTGACTACGCGCCAGCGCATGGTAGGCACTAGAGCTAAAATTTTTTCCATAATGTCACATTACGCGCCAGCGCGTGATTGGCTTCTTAACATTGATGCCACATCATGCGCTGGCGCAGGATCGGCAGCGAAAGTGTAACCCTCCTGAATAAAATGAGAGTACTGTAATTTATTTTGTAGGATTATTGGGAGAAGTAAATCAAGGTATGAACAATGCTCACCAGTTTCTAAACATGGAATAGTATACAACTTCCATGTTGCTTATAATATACTGCTGCTATAAAAAAAGTTATATTATTGGATTGGATATGACTATTTTTGGCAAGAATGGGATCATTTAAGCTTAACTCCCTGTAATTTATTTGTTTACATTTTAGGTTGAATTTTTAGGAGAGGAAGGAACTGGCTTGGGACCCACGTTAGAATTTTATGCTTTGGTGGCAGCAGAATTCCAGAGAACTGACTTGGGAGCATGGCTTTGTGATGATAACTTTCCAGATGATGAGTCTCGTCATGTGAGATTAATTTCCCATTTTGTAATTTGATTTCTGATTTTGCTTTTATTTTTATTGTTTTTGACAAAGAGAGAGATACAGAGACAGAGAGAAGGGGGAGGGCCCAGAACAGTCTCCACAGTTGCACATCATTGGTTTTTCCACATAGTTTCATTCCACAGGTGGGAGTGGGGCTGCACAGGGCAGGAACTGGTCTGGGGTCTTTACCCCGGTGAGAACCGAACTGGGGGCACACACCCCAGTTCAGCATATGGGTCCACACGGGCCAGGGCCGGGATTCGATCCTCGGTCCCCGGGGCTGCAAAGTGAGCACCTAACCCACTGAGCCATCCCGGCTTCCCCTGATTTTGCTTTTAGAAAGTGTTAAAATTAGATTATGCTTGCAACATAAGCCACATTTTTTTTTACTCAATTTATTATTGATTAATTGGTATTATTAAAATGTTTTTAAAGGATATTTATTCACAAAAGTAATAAAATGTGTATATAAATACTTTTCTATAAACTGATGAAGCTGTTTAATGTTCATGAATCTTTTGTTTAATTTTATTTGCATTTCTCCTAAAAAATTAGGTTGATCTTGGAGGTGGATTGAAACCTCCTGGGTATTATGTGCAGAGATCATGTGGACTGTTCACGGCACCATTTCCACAAGATAGTGATGAGCTTGAAAGGATCACGAAACTCTTTCATTTCCTTGGAATTTTCTTGGCCAAATGCATTCAAGACAATAGACTTGTGGACTTACCTATTTCTAAACCTTTCTTTAAACTTATGTGTATGGGTGACATTAAAAGCAATATGAGTAAACTGATTTATGAGTCACGAGGTGATAGAGACTTACACTGTACTGAAAGTCAATCTGAAGCTTCTACAGAAGAAGGTCATGATTCACTCTCAGTAGGAAGCTTTGAAGAGGATTCAAAGTCAGAGTTTATTCTAGATCCTCCCAAACCAAAACCTCCAGCTTGGTTTAATGGAATTTTAACTTGGGAAGATTTTGAACTAGTAAACCCACACAGAGCCAGATTTTTAAAAGAAATTAAAGACCTTGCTATCAAGAGGCGCCAGATTTTAAGCAACAAAGGCCTTTCTGAAGATGAGAAGAACACCAAATTACAGGAATTAGTGCTGAAGAATCCATCAGGATCTGGGCCTCCACTTAGCATAGAGGATTTAGGGTAAGCTTTACATAAATATTCTTCAAACTTAAGAAGTGAATAAATTCTAAAGCTTTTTTTTTCTTTGTCCCCACTGATTTGCAATATGAGTAAACAGTCTGTTAAGAACAGTATTATGGGGATGCTAGGATAGCTAAGCAGTTGAGTGCTTGCCTTACAGTTGAAGGGTCTGGAATTCCGATCCTTGGACCTCACGCCTAGGAGGCAAGTGCTCAACCTGCTAAGCCATTCTGGTATCCCTAGGAAATACTGATTTGAACCTTAGATTTATTAATATAAAGATGGCTCAGAATATAAATAAACGTTAAAGATTATTTGATATATCAAATGTGATAAATGTTTATATCTTGTGTAAAATAGTCAAAGCCAAAAATATTTTGACAAATTTATTAGCTAATTTATAGTCTACTTGGCAAAATAGTTTACTTCCTATATAAGCCTATTCCCAATGGCTACATTAGTTCAGGTGCTGCAGATCTTTTGATAAGACTGTATTAATTTATACACATGCAATTATTACAGCGTTGGTATGTTTTACTGTGATTTTAGGTTGACTGCAAGGCTTGCTTTTTCTCTCTTGCTCTTTCATACTCAAACTTTGATGTGCAATGGGATTGTATGTAGCACAGCGTGATTAACTTTAGTGAAGCAATAGTTTCTTCTTGTAAGAAAAAAAATTCTTGTAAACCAGTTGTTGCCATAATTCATTGCAGAGAACTCCAGTTCATTTATTTTGTGCCATAAGGGAGGCGTGAAATATGGAAAGGTGGTGGTTTCATGCAATCTTCAAAACCAGGTTTAGTAACAGTTGGCCTAATAGTTTTTGTGCTCAGGGTTTTGCATTTACAAATGCCTCATACTTAACAATAAGCTGACACACTGTATCTGTTGCTTAAAGGGCAAGTTCATGCTTTTGGTAGTAAGTTATAAAAATTAAATAACAGTGGTAGCTGAATGTTAATCTAATCTTTTGTTCTCCTAGTTTAAATTTCCAGTTTTGCCCTTCATCAAGAATATATGGTTTTACAGCTGTGGATCTCAAGCCAAGTGGTGAAGATGAGGTAAAAACTTTGCTTTTGATAGACAGTAGACTCTCAGTTAACCAACATGGGGACTGGTAGATGCTGGATAAATGCAGTTTCTGGTTGCTAGAGAGATACTATTAAAAATAGGCCTAATACTATACCCCATACTATACCATACTATATCATAAACTGTATTACCTTGATATTAATATTGAAATAACAGTAATTAAAAGCAAATTCAGACAAAAAAATACAAATTTAATGTAACAGTTTTATTATACAAACAGCTTTGTGAACATAGTGTGCAATTTTAGTTACAGGCAGCTAATAAACTTAATTAACTTCACTAACACAATTTTTTTAACTTCAAGTAACTTAGAAAAAAACACATGCACTTAAAATTGCTGCAATAGGGGTAGAGTGTTTACTGGATAGACATCACATCAGGATCCTCAGGATCTAATGATGTTAAGTCTGATAGGATCAGGAGAAGTGGATGTAGATGGTTTGGGATCTACATCAGTAATGGTAGATGATGCTGTACAGGCAAACTTGGGTGCAGCTTTCTTGAAAAATGAGTGAATATCAGCTGTCTTTGAGGCCTTGTGCCTCTCACGTGAAGTCAGGTTTTGCAGGATGTGCAGTTGGATACATGCTGAGGTTTTAATTTTTATTTTAAGTAGTATTTCTTTGATATTTTTTGCTGGTTGCTTGAGAATGCCAGTTTCTTGAGTTCTGGTAAATGGAGAGTCTACTTTAGTTGTAAGTTCATGATCATCCTCTTACTGAACAACTGTACTAGGCTAATCCTAGATATTAACAATAATGTTGGCAAATATTCCTTTGCAGATGATAACAATGGATAATGCTGAAGAATATGTGGATTTGATGTTTGACTTTTGTATGCATACGGGTATTCAGAAACAGATGGAAGCCTTTAGAGGTAATTTTTAAGGCTCTTTAGCTTAATCCCTCTCCTTTTACTTTGAGACAGTTGAAATTAAGGCGCTGCTGTGGTCAAGAACTGCTGGTAACTTCCAGATTTGCTGCCTAGTTTTTTGTCTTTCAAATACCAGTCCTGCACAGTACACAGAACAGTTTAGAACACTGGCAAGTTACAGCATAGCCTCAATTTGCTCCTCCTGAGTAATGGGGAGCCACTTTTGACCTCCATTTCATTTTTAAGTGGTTATAAGGTTGCATTCTTTCCACATTACATGATCAGGATTAATCAAACCATGTCAGAACCTAAGTTCTGCTGAAGATTAAAGCAAAATATTTTAGACTGTTTATCACTTACTAGTTTTGAAAATGAGAACATAGCTTTGGCTGGCTTATATGATACAAAGTTGCTGGTTGGGAAATGATTAGAATTTGCTTACTGACCATCATGACTGAATATTCTGTTCACATTTGTGATTAAGCAGAGATTTGTATATTTAAAATCCTATCACAGTAGTTGTTTAAAGCTTTTAAAATTTAAATTTGTATTTTCAAATATTAATATTTTGTTGTTAAATTTGGTATTTTGAAATTATAACTTAGAAACTGCATTAAGTATTTTTTATTTTTCTGTATGTATAATGTAGATGGGTTTAATAAAGTTTTTCCAATGGAGAAATTAAGTTCCTTCAGCTATGAAGAAGTCCAAATGATTCTTTGTGGAAACCAGTCACCATCCTGGGCAGCAGAGGATATTATCAATTATACTGAACCTAAGTTGGGTTATACCCGTGACAGGTATGTGTTATATATTTTCTAAGATCAACAAAATTCTTTAAAAAAAAAAGATTTAATTTCTTTTGACAGAGAGAGAGAGAAAGAGAGGCAGAGAGAGACATAAGGAGGAGGGCCCAGAGCAGTCTTCATAGTTGTATATCATTAGTTTTCGAAATAGTTTCATTCCACAGATGGGCACAGGGCCATGCAGGTGGGCAGGGGGCCTCCCACATGGGAAACTCACCCTGGTGGGAACCGAACTGGGGTGGGAAGCACACCCCACCCAGTTCAGCACATGGGTCCACACAGTTCAGCACTAGGACCCGGGACTCAGTCCTTGGACGCTGGGGCTGCAGTGCAAGCTCTCAACCCGCTGAGCCATCCTGGCTTCCCCCAACAAAATTCTTTCAGTCCCAAAATGAAATGGCAGATGATCACTAAAGAACTTTGACTCAGTGAATTACATTCAGAAAGTGAGAAAGCAGTGAAGCCTCACCATTATCAAGATGCATATCCATTAATAAGACTGAGTTTACACAAAAAGACAACTGAGTCTCGGCTAATTGTTAAGATTCCTTTTTTCACGGTATTTTGTTTATTACTTGAAAAAGTTGGGTAAACTGTAAACCCTTATTTCTTTTATTGCTCTTGTAATAACCTTTATTTTCTAATAATTTCAAACTTATATAAAAGTTGAAGAATAGTTGAAAGATGTCCCCATAATTCATTTATCCAGATTCAACAGTAATTAACCCTCTTAGTGCTACCTTCTGCCAGAAGTACTAGTGAGAAATGAGAAGGGTAATTTAACAAAATGTATCACCTTAGGAAAAAAAACATTATGAAGTTATTGTTTTAGATATCCATATGTGGTTTTAATAATAACACTATTCTTTTATATTGTCTGTATAAGAAATGTAATTATTTCAGTCATATATCATACAAGAAAAAAATATAATACGTTATAGCACTTTTAACTATGGTTTACGTATGAGCCAATATATCGGCCCGCTGCACTTTCCACCCGAGATGCAAAGGCAATATATCGGCCTTTTGTACTAAAAGGGTTAATATTTTGCTGTTTCTTTATGTCTTTTTTTATATACAAACATCTACATATAAGTGTGTGTATATGTAGATACACAGGTGCATTTTTAATCATTTGAGAATATAGTGCATATATCATGTTTCTTTACTCTGTAATACTTTAATATACATTTCCTGAGAATAGGACATGTATCCATTTTAGTTAGGAAATTAATGATGCTATACTGTTAACTAATGTACCATCCATATTCCAATAATGTCCTTAATCGCACTCCCCTCAACCCTATAGCTCCTGTGTCAAGAAATTGCATTTAGTTGTGATATTGGTTTTTTTTAAGATTATTATTTTTTTTATTGTTTTTGACAGAGAGAGAGATACAGAGACAGAGAGAAGGGGGAGGGCCCAGAACAGTCTCCATAGTTGCTCATCATCATTTTTCCACATAGTTTCATTCCACAGGTGGGCTTGGGGCTGCACAGGGCAGGAGCTGGCCCGGGGTCTCGCCCTGGTGAGAACTGAACTGGGGCACTCCCCAGTTCACCATGTGGGTCCACATGGGCCGGGGCTGGGATTCGATCCTTAGTCCCTGGGGCTGCAAAGTGAGCGCTTAACCCACTGAGCCATCCTGGCTTCCCCTAGTTGTGATATTTTTAAAATAGTATTTTATTCTTCAATGACAAGGACTGTCTGGAAAAAAAATCCAGCCTTGTCAATATAACAAGAATGGTTACATGGCTGGATATTTTTTGGACTGCCTTCATAATGTTGACATACAATATTATATTAGTTTCAGGTGTGCAGCATAGTGATACTACGTTTTTTTTTTGTAACTTACGAAGTGATCATACCAATCAATCTACTACCCATCTGACGCTATAGTTATTATAGTATTATTGACTGTGTTTCTTATACTGTACTTTATTTACCCATGACTGTTTTGTAACTAACAAACTATACTTAATCCTTACCCCCTTTCACCTATCTCCCCAGACACCCTACCATTTGGCAACCATCAAAATGTTCTCTGTATCTATGTATCACTTCTTTATTCATTCATTTATTGATGAATACCAGCATTTTTTACAAAAGCCAAGATATGGGTTGCCTCCATATTTTGGCTTTTGTAAAAAATGCTTCAATGAACATATGGAGACACATGTCCCCTTTGATTTATTGGGTTTCTTCAGATAAATACCCAGAAGTGGGATGACTATGTCTCTTGTTATGGTCTTTGTTGTAAAGCCATTTTGTCTGGTTTAAGTATTGCTACTCTAGCTTTGTTTCCATGTTCATAAAATACCTTATTCTTTCCCTTTATCTTTAGTCTGTGTGTGTCTTCTGATCTAAAGCAAGCTCATCCAACCAACAGCCTGTGGGCCGTATGTGGCCTAGGACGGCTTTGAATGTGACTCAGTACAAAATTGTGAATTTTCTTAAAACATCATGAGATTTTTTTTTCTTTTTGGCTCATCAGCTATTGGTAGTGTTAGTGTATTCTATGTGTGACCCAAGACTGTTCCTCCTCTGTGGACAAGGAAAGCCAAAATCAGTTGGATAACCCTGATCTAAAGTCTCTTGTAGACAGCATGTGTAAGGGTCTTGTTTTCATATCCATTCATCCATCCTATGTTTTTTGATTGGAACATTTAATCCATTTACATTTAAAGTAACTTGATAGATAATGTAGTTATTGCCATTTTATTATTAATATTTTTTATCTATATTTTTTCTATCTTAAGTCTCTAGGATTCCTTATAGTGGTTTGTTGGTGATGAACTCCATTAGTTTTGTCTTGTTTTGGAAGCTCTTTATCTCTTTGAATTTTAAAATATAGCTTTGCTGGGTAGAGTAATCTTGGTTGTAGGTCCTTGCTTTTCATTACTTTTGAATATTTACTGTCAATCCCTTCTGGCTTGCAAAGTTTCGATTAAGAAATCAAATCAGCTGACAGTCTTATGGGAGTTCCCTTGTAGGTCATTAATTAACTGCTTTTTTTCTTACTGCTTATAAGATTCTTAATCTTTGGCATTTTGATTACGATGTTTTTTGGTTTGGGCCTCTTTGTCCTCACCTTGTTTCAAACTGCACTTTCTGGGCTTGTATGTCTGTTTCGTTCTCCAGGTTAGGGAAGTTTTCAGTCATTTCTTCAAATAGTTTTTCAATTCCTTCTTTCATTGTTCTGATTGGGTGTTTTCTACTACCTTATCTTCTAAATTGCTGATTTCATCCTTGCTTCATCGAATCTGTTGATTCTGTCTAATGTATTGTTTATTTCACTTGTATTTAATTCAGAGTGGCTGTTTTCTATCTCCATTTTTATGTTTACTCTGTTGAAATGCTCACTGAACTCACTGAGCATCTTTATAAAGTGTTCTGAACTCTGCCTCTGATAGATTGCTTGTCTCCAATTTGTTTAGTTATTTTTCTAGAGATTTGTTCTGTTCTTTCATTTGGGGCAGTTTCTTAGTCTCCCTATTTTGACTGTCTCCTTATTTGCTTCTATGTATTAGATAAAGCTGTTATGGGAGAAGCCGGGATGGCTCAGTGGGTTAAGTGCTCACTTTGCAGCCCTGGGTACCGAGGATTGAATCCCGGCCCTGGCCTGTGTGGACCCATATGCTCAACTGGGGTGTGCTTCCTATGCGGGAGGCCCCCAGCCCAGTTCCCGCCCTGCATGCCCCCCACCCACCTGTGTAGAACGAAGCCATGTTGAAAAACTGATGACGTACAACTATGGAGACTGCTCTGGGCCCTCCCCCTTCTCTTTTCTCTCTGCCTGTGTCTCTATCAGTCAAAAACAATAAAATAAATCTTAAAAAAAGAAAAAGCTGCTATGTCTCCCAGTCTGTGTGGCCTTATATAGTAGGTATCCTGTGGGGGCCCAGTGACTCAGTCTCCTTGTTCACCTAAGCTGAGTGCTTGAGCTGTGTCTCTCGTGTGGGTTGTGTGTACCCTCCTGTTGTAGTTGAACTATGGTGATGTTTGCGTGTCAGTGGGAAAGATTGATCCTTAGGTTAATTGGTTGTGAGGACTGGCTATCACTTCAGTGGAAGAGCTATTGTGGTAGGGTTGACCTTGTGGAGCAGGATTTGCTTTAGTAGGGTTCTGGTGCTTGTTAAGTCTTTCCTTTGGGTATGTCATATGTGGAGGTTGTAGGGTGATGCTCTGAAGCTGGCCACTGGGTGTGTCTGTTCTGGGGTCTCCTGGAAGGGCTACGTTGCAGGCCAAATTCAGCTGCTGCCTGTGCCCTGCTTGGGGCCACTGATATGAGATGCAAAGTGAACTGTAGATGGTTGATACTGTGCTGAGCTTAGAGGTACCTAGGGGAAGGTAAGCTGTGAACTGAGGCCAGCTGCCACTAGTGTCGGGCTTGTCACTGCTTAACAAGAGGTACTTGGGTTTTTGAACCCTGAGAGATGTTAGGAAAGTGTACAGCATGTGCCAAGACAGGCCATTTGTATGGAAAAGCCACTGGAAGTAGCTTGAGTGGGCCCTGCAAGTTGGGTGGGTGAGGTCTCAGGGCATCACCACATTGTTGGAGACTCAGATACTGCATTTGTTAAGGAGAGGGCTCAACAAAGCAACAGTGGCTTCTGCCAGCATTTCTCTCAGGGAGGAGGCTCTCACCCCAAAGCCTGACAACTCAGTTCCTTCTCATATATTCCCGGTGCCTTTTGAGCAGCTGTGCCAGTGCTATAACTCATAGCAAGTGTGTCTGTGAGTAAGTCCACGCACAGGTCCTTTAACAAAAGCACCTGGCACTGTAGACCACCTTTGTCTCCCTTGCAACAATCTCTGCTGATTTTCACACCCAGAAGTTATGAGGACTTCTCTCCCTGGCACTGGGACCCTGGGCTGTGGAACCTGGTGTGGGGTTGGGACTCCTCACTCCTCCAGGGGGACCACCACTGATTTCTAACTAGCACATGTGGTGTGCAACTAGCCTATTCTGTATTTCCATCCTTCCTACCAGTCTTGATTTGGCTTCCTCTTTCTATCCTTATAGGACTTCTGTTCACTTTGATGTCAGGTGAATCCCAATGATTGCTGTTCTATAGTTTAGTTCTAATTTTGATGTGATCATGAGAGGAGGCAGGCACAGCATTTACCTGCTCCACCATTTTGACTAGAAGCATCTGCAATTTTTCTTTCTTGAAGATTTAATTTTATTGTTTTGAGAGAGAGAGGGAGAGAGAGAGAGAAAGAGAAACAGAGAGAGAGAGAAAGAAAGGGGGGAGGGCCCGGAGCAGTTTCCATAGTTGTACATCATTACCGTAGTTGTGACATGGTTTCATTCTGCATAGGTGGACGTGGAGCCGTGTGGGGTGGGAACCCAATCAGGGGCCTTCTGCATGGGGTAAGAACCTTCACTGCTGAGCCATCCTGGCAGCTACCAGTTGCACCACAGTTCAGCATATGGGTTTGCACAGGTTGGGACCAGGAATCAAACCCCAGACCTCGTGATTGCAGGGCAAGCATTCAACCACTGAGCTATCCCACATCCCTCTGTAATATTTTTTTAATCTGGAACAGTGTCTCAACCATTTTTTTATATCACTGACATATTAGAAGGCCCTATATTATTTTTTTAAGTTCTCAAATATAATGTAAATAAGGGTATATTATGCATTATTTTAAACTTAAATGACAGCCTTTTTTTTAAGTGAATATTTTATTGAATAGAGATGTGCATAAATTATGTGTACAGCGTGGAGGATTTTCACAAAGTGAACACATATGTATAATTGGTACCCAGAATAAGGAACAACTCCAGAAGTGTCCTTCCTCATCATATTGTTTTCTAGTCATTAAGAAAAACATTATTTCTATTGATGAATTTTGCTTGCTTTTGAACATTAATAAATGAAATCATGTGGTTATGTATTCTTTAAGGTCTTTTAGTTTAACGTAACAATCATAAAATGCATCTGTGTTGTGGCACATAACATGGATTCAGACCTCCTTTGGTAGTTTAGCCATATTTGGATATAATATGCATTTTGAACTTTTCTGATATGTCCTAGCATTGCTGAATATTTGATCCTTATGCTCCATTAATGTTTTAGTTCTTTCTTACTACAAAAGTCTTAAATGATATTTTTAAAGTAGCTTATATCAGTTCATTTCATACTTACCCGAGTCTCTAGATAGTTCTGTTGTTCTATCATGGACATTGTGCTTTTTGGGGGGTGGGGTGAGGGCTCTTGCTGGCTTTTGAAGTAATGAGTGTTTTTCATTTAAATCAGCTATCAAATCAGTACAACTGTATTTTTCTTTGTTTAGCCCTGGTTTCCTGAGGTTTGTGAGGGTTTTATGTGGCATGTCTTCAGATGAAAGGAAAGCATTTCTGCAGTTCACCACCGGTTGTTCAACTCTACCCCCAGGTGGACTGGCTAACCTGCATCCCAGGCTCACGGTTGTACGCAAGGTACAAACTCTCACTAATGGGAATCCAATTTAGTTATTTAAGGATGGAAATAAATAAATACCGGTATTTAAAGCCACGGTTTTGTTATTTTCTTCTTGTAGGTTGATGCTACTGATGCAAGCTATCCATCAGTGAATACATGTGTGCATTATCTAAAGTTGCCAGAATATTCTTCAGAGGAAATCATGAGAGAGCGCCTACTAGCTGCTACAATGGAGAAAGGCTTTCATCTCAATTGAGCTTTGAAGTGCAATGGGAGACATCAGAGACTTTAAAAATACCAGTGAAGCCTCTTGTGTTTGTATGCAGAGAAGTATAAGATCCTCCACGCTAATGACATTTGCCTATTTTTCCATCAGTAAGGCTTTAAGAACATGTGGAATAAATTTGTTAGCTGCTAATAACAAAATAAATCCTTTTAATTACCCAGCCAGCAAGTGTATAGCACAGAACACTATGTTGCTACAAGGGCTTATGTGACTGGAATAAGATGGTCCTATCTGATTGTTCCAAAGAGCAGCTTCTCAGATCTTCAGTGTTCACTGGTAAATTTCAAACAGTGTATTTGTATAAAGTTTATCGTTTCATACTTCATACACTACAGTTGCCATCACTGATCCCTGTTTTGCTGGCTTTTAAGCTACTTGGTCAAAAATCTTGCTTCTTTAAAACTTAAGAGTTAATGAACATCTCAAGCATTTTGTTTTTTTTTCCTTTTTAATGACGCCTGCACTATCAGAGTATTTTAGTGTTCTCTCTTTGTTCAGCATATAATCATGCGCAACCTTTTATTTCTTTGAGGTGGAAGTATATTTTATTTCCTAAATGCCATACTATAAAGATCAAATTCCTAAGTGTGTTTGTGCAGCTCAAAATAAAGGTATATTAAGGGGAAAAGAAAAAAAAAACACTGGTCTAGATGCAAGGCACACTTAAAGCAAGTTTTACTTTTGGTTGTATTTTCTTTGTATATTATAAACATTTATTTAACTTGTTGCAGTTTGAAGTAAAAATTTCCAAAATGTATGCTCAACAATAATCATTAAAATGTTTGCAGCGTACAAAACTGTGTCATGTGACTATTTCACTGCAATCACCAGAGTTTAACCAGATAATTTACATTTTGAATCATTGAGATTTAGATTTTTGAAATTACTACATGAAAAAATGTATTTTTCTATAGTCAATACACTTATTGAAACTGGAAGGCTAGGAGAAATATATGTTCACATGCTTAATTGTGATCCAACTGTTGTGTTCTGTCTTAAAAATGGTCAAGTTATTTGTTAACGTTTTAAACACCAGATCTGCTACTTATCATTGATTGTATCTGCAGGGATGTGTAAGTCTAAGTTCCAAGAATGATTTTTGAATGTTGTATTATTGCGAAAAGAAACCACCAGGATACTGCTGTTTTCTGGTTTTGAAGGAGCTCTATTTCCATTTCCATACTCCTCTGATTTATCATGTCTGTGCATTTAGGAGAAAGAAATGTTCCTAGGCTTGATTTAGCCAAATGGCTTTTTTTAGGAGTGAAAAGAATTTTTTTGGAATTGCCCATTATTTACCTGTTTAAAAGGTACGTTCCCTTTCTACATTAGAAGAGATATCTCTCACTACAATCATTTGAGTACTGTTTTTATTCTCTGCATGAGAATGTTGTGACTATGTAATCAGAGACAGCATATAAATAACCTTATTGTTATCTTCACAGTTCTCTGTGAGAATAAAACTTAAAATAAAACTTAATAGCAATATTTAAATGTATGACCTATGCTTTAATCCAAAAAATAGTGGTGGTGATTGTCTCAATAAAGTTGTGGATGCATGACTAAAACTTTATACTAGTATTAGAATTAAAATTCAGTATATATGTGTAGTATTGCCATTATTTAAGTCTCTAAAATGTCTGTCAATAGCCAGCCTTTTCCGAGGTTAGCCAAACACAGGGGTCAGCAAACTGTCCTACCACTTGTTTTTGTATGGCCCATGAGCTAAGCATATTTTTAAAATTTTTAAGTGGTTGAAAAGAAGTATTTTGTGATGTGAAAATTTTATGAAATTGAAGTTTCAGTGTCCAAAAATAAAGTTTTATTAGGACACAGCCATATTTAGTCATAGTCATTTATGTATTATCTATGGCTGTGTTTGCACTACTATGGCACAACTGAGAAGTTATAGCAGAGACCCTGTGGCCCACAAAGCCTAAAATATTTACTATCAGGCCTTTTACAGAAAAAGTTAGCTGAATCCTTGCTACAGGTAAAACTGATGACTCATAAAATCAGTTAACTCTGAAATGTCAGGAGTCTTCCTGCAGAAAAAGAAGTCCAAAAATAAGGTTAAGCTGACCAAACTGAGCCATAAATTTTATGTGTGAAAAACACTTAAAACTGGTAGTCACAGTTCAGCAATAAACCTGAAGTGACACAGCCTGTAAGAACAGTCACATTACACTTCATTTTGCATCAGTAAAGTGTTAAGATGTATCTACTAGGGTCCCCACATATACTAGGTACTTGGGTATCTTTTTCTGTGGTATCTACCTGGTTTATTTTAATTGTTATTCTCTCAAGGTACTAAAATCTGTGCCAAGATGTTATTCAAGTGCTATTTTGGAGTGACCCAAATATTAATTTTGTTCACTCCCTAGTTACTTCTGGTGTACCAGTTTCAGCAGTTAACTCAATGTGCTACTGATTAAGAGCCTACCAACTAGGACAGTGTTTCCCAGCAAATATGCCTCAGAAAGACCTCCAAAGCACTTTGATCTCGACTGGGCTTTCCCCAGACCTTGGTACTTAAAGCAAAAGTGGATCTATACACACATATACACTCACTGGTCCAGGAGGGTTAGAAGTGTTTCCTTTGCTTTCTTGAGTGAGTCCATTATTGACTGGCTGCCTGGGTCTTTATAGATGTAAACTTTATATAAGTAGATTTTTAGAAACAGATAAACAATTTAAAACAAAATACCCCCTCCATACATACTGAGATAAAAATAAACTATACTGAATGAATTACTAGTGCTTAGAATGTCCATTTATGTCCTTTGGTAGATAGAGTATTATGGATGAAAGAGCTTGGAATTCCATTGGGTGGCACATCTTAATGTACTAAGACTTTATTTCTATTTCCTCCATTGTACCTGCCCTCCTATCTCTACATGCACGTAAGTATGCTTTCAAGAAAGTCCTGTATGTTCTGTGGACTGAGCAGCAAGAGCATATAGAAAAGGCAGGGGATTAGGTCATTGTTTTGTAGCAATTTAGCAGTCGTCTTTGCTTCGAGACATCGTAGGAGAAGGGGTTGAAGAAATGTTAGGGAGAGAAAGAGAAAGATTCATTTCATACCATCCTGAACAGAGATACCCTTTTGCCTTCTATTTTTAAACTTTGAACTAAAGTAAATTTCACTTACAAATAAGTTACTAATAAGACAAACGCTTTATAATATGGCTTAAAGGATAGTTCTTAATTAAGAGAACTAAGAATTCTCTTAATGTTTAGCCATTTATTATTTGGTAATGTTCTTCATAGTAAATTACATTATGGCACTGTAATTGCCCCGTGCCCATAAAATGAATATCAGACTTTCAGAAACTAGCAAATAAAATTTAATTCTGCAGTTTTCATTGGGTATACAATATAGCAAGTAAAGTTTTTTTTAAAGAAAAAAAGCCTTCACAAGATGAAGAGCTATGTGTGTATAAGTCAATTTTAAAATTTTATTGGTTGATAGAGCGGTGCCACAGTTTCCACTTCATGATTCTATTCCCGAACTTAATTTGCAAAGGGAAGCAGAGACCAAATATTTTATTTAACAAAATTTAAACAAGTGCAGAAAAATGCTAAAAACCTTGTTTCTTTCTCAGAGAACATTTTTCTTTGTATGTCATATTTTAAAATACAGTTTTGTTTTCCATTTAGGAACTGAAAAACATGACTTTAAAATGTCTTTGGTAGGATACCCCATTTTGCAACGTGTGCTCCTCCAGATTGTTAGGCTATCGATGTTGATCGGCACTCCCATGTTCTCATTTCCTATGATGATGTTGCCTGGCAGAGCCATTATTCAGCTTTCTGACATCTTATCAAGAATTAGTAGAGGGGCAAGAATTCTTGCCCTATTTGTTTCCACAATGCAGCCATTTAATACCATCTCATCCAATATGATGTGTACTTTATCCAAATTAAACATTATCTAGGGTCATATTAAGGAAATTAATTTTAGAGTTTAACATTCAATAAGTAATAACATGATTCATCCTGGAATTTTTCCAGTGTAAATTAGTCTAAGCACAGGGCCTTTTTTTTCCTTTCACAGAATTCCTAGAATTCAAATTGTCCATATTATAAATTACTGTCATGTGCATATATAAACCTAGTTGCGCCTTGGTTAAGCTAACTAGACAATAGGCATAGAAATGGAACAGCTACAAACTTGAGCCAGGAGAGGTTATCTACTGAGAGCTGAGGAACATAGCAAGTAACATTTGGCAAGAGCATGACCTGGCCTCAAGAAAAATGTTTTCCCAGATAAAATAACAGCAATAGTAATAGCCACCATTTATGGAATACACATGTTCCAGGCATTGTGTTGAGTGTTTTATGTATGTTATTTCAGACTTCTCTACAACTCTGTGATTTACATGATGTTATATATTATCCTTATTTTACACATAGGAGGAAACAGACTCAAAGCCATTGTCCAAAACAACATGGCAAGTAACTGCACAGCTGGAATTTTAGCCCAAAGTTTGGCTCTGACTGCTGTATTTCCAGATTTCTCAGGAGGGGCCTGAGGCTACTGAGTATACCCCATCCCATCAACCCTCAAACTTCTATCCAAAAACAAATGTTTTACAACCTTGCATCTTAAGTTATCTTGTATGTCATATAGGCTAAAGAAAAAATAACCATGAGGAGAAATGAATGAAGAAGGTAAGGCAATGCTGATTCAATTCCCAAGTAGATATTCTGAATTTTAAGAGAATACCTCTTATAAATGGACAGTTCTAAAAATACTAGTCTGAAAATTATGGAGCCTCTTTAAGTTACTAATGCTCTTACTGGGAAGTATAAGGCATGGGAGAAGAAAATACTGTTAGACTGTGATGTCTAGCTAATTAGAGCCAAATTCTTCCGTTGGGAGCCCCTTCATTTGAGTATTATCTAACTTCATTTGTGAAAGGAGAAGGGGGAACTAGAATGTGTTGATGACAGTGGTTGAATGTGAATTCTAAGTTTCCATCTCTATTTAAAGAGCATTATCCTGGTCTGTTCAAAAAAACCCAGCTGACAGATTACTTTAAATAGACAAATTTAACTCAACAAATGAGTGATTAAATGAACTAGGGGAGTGTTCATAACTAAATAGTGACACTTCATAAAGTGAATCATTATCACCTGATATTTTTATCAGTAATTTCAGATGTTTAAGTCTATATTGTATTTGTTTAGTGAAGTACATTTGTAGAGAATGAAGACAATCCTGTGAATGACTTAAGTTTCTATTAAGCTCTGCAGTTAAAATTTCATTAAGCTCTGCAGACAGTCCTCCAGCAGAATAAACTTTTTCAGAGCCCAAGGGAACTGTCCTTAAGTGACCCAGAAAAAAAAAAAAAAGCTTTACTGTGATATACCTATTAATAAAATCGTCCAATTATATAGATGATTGCTTTGTCCATGGCCAAATTGAGACTGGAATGCTAGGCCCTTGACTTGATCCTCCTGTTCACCGACCCAGAAGCCAGAACTTAGAAGCCAAGACAAAGCAGGAATGACAGCCAGGTACAAAGAAAGGCAAAGTTGGGGAGCACAGGTGCCTGTATGAAAAATGGCCCCTACAACCCCCCTATTGTATTCACTAAGGGCAATGAAAGCCTTAGAGCCTTTGAGAATGTCAACTCATTCAACATGATTTTCTTTGAGATAGAAGATCTAACTATTCTAAATGGTTCTGGGATCAAACTGCTGTGAACACTGCTCTATCTTTGGCAAGGAGATGATCAGCCATTCAGATGTCCCCTTAAGCAACTGGCCAACTGCTTTGAAATTCAGATTGGAATTTACTGCTGCTGAATCATATCAACTACTGACATCCTCACATTGCAAGGACAAAGTTCTTTAGCTAGTCTGAATTTCCCAACATCCTGGAAACATGAGTTGCTCAGTGAGGTCATTCTGTACTGTGGGCATGTGACTGCCTGTCAGATAATATCTGAGTATCTGGCTCAAACCCCTAATACTCATGTAGCTTTCTGGCACTAGGGAAACCACAGACCAAATCCAATGTGAGGCAAAAGCCTGAAAGCTGATTTCCCCCTGGAATCATGTGACTCCTTTAAAATAAGAATCCAGCTGTTGCTCACATCTTGATTTGGTTTATGAGCAACCTGTACACACTGGTGAAGCCAAGAGTGATGACATTTGGGTCATCATGCCAGGTGAGCAGATACCAAAAAAATACCCTATATGCCAACCCTCATGGCAATAAACATAGGCACACACACTTTAACCCTGACATTTGGAATAGGACGAAGCAAGAAAGGCCCAGGCTGTGTTGTCTATTAATGTGGTAAGCTGATAATGACTATTTCAAGAAGGTCCTACTTTCAGGCTATACTGAAGTGGACTGACTTACATATCCTTAAGGCAACTTGTTTACCGTCACGGGCACACTAGGATGGAGCTGACACAAACTAGAAACAGCCTCCCGAAAGGAAACACAAAGCCCAACTTTCTCCCAATCCTGAAACCTAAGAGTCTTTCTGAATTTCTATGTAATATAGATGGGACTTGGACATCTTGGGGACCCACTAATATTAGTGCCACCTGAAATCAACTTTTAAATTAGACTATTACACTTTCTGGTTTCTGCATTGAAATTTTGGTCTCTGGATCATAAAACACTTTTTCAACACAGTATTTTAACACTACCTATAGTGGCCTAGTTATTATTTAATAAGAAAAAACTGCGGCATACATGCAAACTGGACCTTAGAAACAATACCAAAGCAGAGCCCAGCCTAGAAACTAGTTTGTAACTCTAGATATGGGTCTCGGATCCTTTGTCTTATTAGATTTCTTTCTTTTAAGTTCCTAGCTAAGTTCTTTGTAATATACTAGGGTGGGAAAAAAACTTGCTCTTATTATTTATACTTTAATTCAGTTCCCCATGAAATTAGGTAAGATGCCACTGTGTTTACATTTCTCACAGAAAAAGGACTACTATGGTATAGAAGACTATTGTGAAGATTATGTGTAGTTCTGAATATACACTCCTTATAGTCTTCACTTTCTAGCCTTAGTATCATCTAACAATTTTTTTTTTAAGTGGGTTTTCCTTAAAGACTTTTTTAAAGATTTATTTTGAGAGAAATTGAGAGAGAGAGAAGGGGGTGTGGGTGGGGGGTGGGTAGGGCCTAGAGCAGTCTCCATAGTTGAACATCATCAGTTTTTTGACAGTTTCATTCCACACAGGTGGATACAGGAATGGAAATGAGGCCTCCCTCATGGGAAGTGAGAACCTTTGCTGCCATCCTGGTGGTTACTGGTTGTGCTGCAGTTCGGCATGTGGGTTTGCACGGGCTGGGGCCAGGATTTGATCCCCGGACCTCGTGGTTGCAAGTCAAAACGCTCAACCTGTTGAGCTGTCCTGGCATCCTCATAAAGACAATCATTTTGAGAACATCAAGACATCTAGGTGTAATTTTTTTAAAGTTTATACAGGCTTATGTAAAATTATACAAATATGAAACTCAGCTCTGGGTCAAAGAAGCCTATTATTTCTCTAGTAGTTTTCCTAACTGTTGCTTCTCATAAGTTGCTATCACTATTCCTGAGAAAAATAGAACCCAGAAGCATGGACCAAAAGGAGTGGGGATAAGGCAGAGGAACCTGACTGGGGGGTGGGGGTGGTGGTGGTGGAAATAGTAGCAGATGGGTGTGGCACCTAAAGGACTCAGAGAACATTTTGAAAGGAAATAGATGGCTAAGCCTAGTGAGAGCCAAAAAAGCCCCAAAGGCAGAACTGTTTAATCTGGAACATTCACATCCCTCGCCTAGGTGAATGGCAGACTCCCTTGGGGACTGTTCACAATTCTGAGACTCATCACTCATGACTGCACTGACCAGAATTCTGCTGGGCAGGGCCCTGACCCCTTGTCTCTCAGTGCCTGCCCTTCCTAAACACATTCCCTCAAACCCACAGGCCAGCTCCCACACCTAGCCCTGCTTTCGATTTACATATTTCAAAAGTAAAAATAAAAGATATTTAGCAATCTCTGAATGTGAACTCTGCTTTTGGAGCGTACGCTCTTATTTAGACATTCGGATAGCCTCCTCAAATTTTTTCTTCATTTCTAACTTCTCCAACCAAAGAATAACGTTTCTATAAAACCTTTTCCCTAATTCAGGATAAAGGTTTGACAATATCAAGATAGCAGGGTGACAGGCATTTTATTAGTGTTTTCTTAGAGACTAAGTGGCCACAAGCTACTTCAGATAATCACAGTTTTATGTTTAATGTGTCAAATTTAATCTTGTATCTAATTTATAGCCCTAGAGTCGATGGCTTTGGAAACCCAGAAAACCAGCTGTCCCTGAAAAGTAGCTCTATGGATTGGCACATGTCACAGAACCTTTCTGGGCCTCAGCCTCTTCATCTAAAAAGTGAGGTCTTAACCTGATGATTGTGTATTCTTCCATCTCCAAAGTACTCAACCCTGTGACTCTAAAAGTAACTTTCAGGGAGAACGGTGCTGGTGCACTCCTTTTTGATATTATCAAGCTATTCTGGATGTAGCCACATGCTCCATCATATATATATTAAAAAAAAATCATTTTGTAATGACTTAATTATTGTAACTTTCTGAGACAACACTGAGAACATTTCAGTTCATTTAGAGTAGAAACTGCCACTTCCGATTAGATGGCTTCCCTGAGAAATTTCTTGGTTCTTGCCAGTATTTCCATGGCCCCTAGGTGAACAAGTACTTGTTTTGATTTCTCATTAAGTCAGGCTGAAATGATCTCCTTGGAGAAGCTCTACTCTGGTTTCTGGACCTCTAAAGCTATTTGGGATTTTAGGTCAGTAAAGAAGGAATGTGATGCCTTACAGTGTGCAGTGATCAGAGCCTAACTGCAAATCTTGGTGGTGGAGTCACTCCTCCAGGGAGCACGGCAGTAGGTAAGCTGAGTCAGAGTGCAAGCTGGATGGAAACCCTTCCTACTCCCTCATCCTCAATTGCAATACAGAGGGCATGAATTAGGATACTTTCACATTACCCATGTGAGGTTTAAGGTTCTAGAATTAATTGCTCAGGCTTTTGGGCTGCAAGGACTTATAAAAACAAGAATGTTCTAAAGGCTTTTTTAAAAGATGTTTTTGAATCAAGTAATCCTTGTGGATTCTAGGCAGTCCCTGTATTTGTGGCTGAGGGAGCACAAGGATGTAAACTGGGACCCAGGCTGCTCTCTGCTTTTCTTCCCCTGCATGTATGGGAGACTGCAGTCACCACCTCAGCCTCTATCATTCCTGCTCCCAGACCTGGGGTGGGAGTTGGAGGGGGAGGCCTGCACAGGCCCTGGCAGTAGGCTCTGGGATGTCTGGGCACTCAGTAAACTCTGGGGACCCAGGTAACTGGAGAATGGCCAAGAAATGAACGGGGCCCAGTAGGCTCTGAGTAAGCATCCTTATCCCATGGAGAGGGGTGCTGCTGAAGGAGAGCTAGAGTGGGGTCCTCTAACATAGGGCCCAGGAAAAGGACCCTGGTTGTCTAGTAAAGGCAGTACTACTGCATTCCATTTTAGCCAAAATAAACCAAGTCTTTAAGCCTCTTGAAAGGCATCAAATGCCAAAAGGGTGTTAATCTGCACTTCCACGTATACACTAGGTATACAATGAACTGAGGAGGAGTTGGACATCTCCCAGAGAGTCTTGTTCATTGGTGCCACCCCTATTTGGCAGAAGGGGGTAGAAACAGCTCCTTTGAATTATGAATTGTCTAAAGAATGCAGCAAACCTGGGGCTCCAGAGCTGAGCACATTTTGGGGAGCTTATCAGTTGGTTCTTAAAAACCATCTTAACTGATGGAACAGAAGTCTTAAATAGTCTACCAAAGTATGTGATAAGGCCAACTTTCCTTATAGGAGCAGGACCTCATGAGCCCTCAGGCAACAATGCAGCACAGTGGCTGAAGTGGAACGTGAAGAGTGTACAGGAGTTTACTCATGGTATGTGAAGGATTTAGGTCACTGACGTGCTTGGTCCCAAGGGTCCAGTCTGACACAACTGCAACAGAGTTTCTACTTAGTAGAAGGGTTTTCAATGAGTCTTGTCCTGATTTTTGAGTTTAGGTTGTTTCTTTTTATAATCGCTTCTGCCTTGTTCTGTGATGTTAATCCTACTAGAAGTAGAACAATTGTGCCCATACCAGGGAGAAATGTAAATGGTGCATTTTATTTCTCAAAATCTATTGTGCAGACTCTGTTGCCTCGTTCTTTTTTAAGATTTATTTTACTGTTTTTGACAGAGACAGAGAGACAGAGCCAGAGAGAACGAGAGAAGTGGGAGGGCCCAGAGCAGTCTCCATAGTTGTGCATCATCAGTTTAGGACATGATTTTGTTCCACACAAGTGGGTGGGGGCCGTGCAGGGCGGAATCTGGGCTGGTGGAATCTGGGCTGGGGGCCTCCTGCATGGGAGGTATGCCACCTTGAGCCAGAGGCTGAACCCGGAGGGTGAGAACTGAACTGGGGGCCTTCTGCACCAGAAGCATACTCCAGCTCAGCATATGGGGCTAGGATTCAGTCCTCGGTCCCAGGGGCTGAAAGCGAGCACTTAACCCTCTGAGCCATCCTGGCTTCCCTGCTGCCTTGTTCTTAAAAGGTTTCAGGGTGGTAAAGCTGAAGAAGAAAAAGACTGCAAGGAAAGGGCTTGCTGAAAATCCTAAGAGGTTCTGACGTCTATCATTCTGTTGCTGCACCAAAACGGAGCCTTCAATTGTGTCTATTCCAAGTGGCTGATAATGAAGACTCTCTGAAGCCTGAGCAAACACAAAGATGATGTGCTCTGAGTGTTGGGAGAGCCAGCTCCAGGGTGCAATGATATCAGCTGTCTGTTTCCAACCCTTCAAGGCCTAAGGAGGCTTTTTCCTGGCAGAGTAGACTTCAACACTGTTAGCTGCTCCCACAGGTTCCTGGTTCCATGCTACCAGAAACGCAGAGCGTTTGTGGCCCCACACAGAGCTCAGCACACAGGATGCACGTCCACCAGGCTGCCATTTGTGACTGTTATGAGGCTGTTTGTGTATAGGTACTGCCCGCACACATGACAGGTAAGAACAATATATGAGGCAGAGAAGAGTCCTGGGGTTCTAATTTGACTTTTTCTTTTTTTTTTTTTCAGATGGCTGAGGATAGAAACCCTTTAAGAATGTTAATAGAAGAGAGATGCCCCAGGCCCTGCCTGCCCTGCCACCTGCTCCACTTTTAACCCACTGGAGATCCACGTGAAATTACACCTAGAGCAAAGACATACACTTCCAGGTGTGGAAAGATTTAGTTCCCTTCCCTAAATGATACAAAATTTCTAATCTGTCAGATGGATATGCCTAAGTAATTCCTAAGGACAGTAAATATATAAGTTGGTCAGAGAGGAAGAGAGGCAAAAATGAAACTAAATAGGAGGGAGAAAGCTACATACAGTGTGCCTTGGTATGAAATTAAATTCAAATAGAACGCTGGAGCTCATTACAAAGAGGGATACAAAAACAAACCCATCTCTACTTATAATAAACATCAATATGTAAGACACATCAACACAAATATTCCAACCATAATACATATCCTGTTGTATCTGATTCACTTTAATGCTCTATCTAAACTTTTAAGACTCTCCCTTCCTTCTAGGTGGTAAGGTAAATCAGCTCAGTTACAAGAATCATAGCAACATCAAATATTAAGGCTGAGAGGGTTTTAAAGCTCTTCTAGTCTAATTCTATCATTCTGAGGTAAGAGGTTGTGTGTCTTGTCCAACACACCCAGCTAGTTGGTGGCAGGACCAAAAGTGGAACTTGGGTTTCTGTACTCCCAGGGAAGTGTCTATTAGCTCTTGCTATCTTCCGGATGAATTTTTAAATCAAAAGGCATTTTTCTTATTCCCCTGTATGAGGAGGAAGAGATTAATTTTGTATAGCTTTAAAGGGCTTAGTTGAAATGGAATATTACATGCTGATACACTCTAGGGCCTCATAGGTCAAAAGGATCGCAGATGTAGGTCACTCACCACTAGAGGGCACTCAGATCTTCCCAGTTACCATACTTTTCCTTGTATAAGACAATACTTTTGTCTAAAACTGTTACCAAAAATTGGGAGTACATAAGAGTAACCTGTGAATTGATTTCTTAATGTTGGGTGAGAAAAGTAGGGTTTGTCTCATAAATGGGGATGTCTTATATATGGAAAAATATGGTAATTTAAAGAGGCTTCCAAATATAGTCTACAAATTAAGTTTATCAACATGATGACATTTTCTATCAGTAGTAAAAGGTAAATGGTCATTTCCTCAGAATATACTGGCTGTGGGAATCAGTGTTTAAATATATGCATATATACACTTATATAAATATGTTATAATTAATAAATTATTTGTTATAATTAACATTACTATTTTAGATTCAAGTCTGATATTATCTCCAAGGTCTCTTATTTATTGCTTTCAAGTAGTAAGCAGATTTTTGAAGTAAAAATTAACTTAAAAGTCAACTTGCCTCCAGGGCATTCACACAAAACCCAGTGATCTCCTGCCAGAATTTGTAGACCTGCAGAATTCTAAACAAAATGCTTATTGTTGGGGCCCTTGTATAGTTTGGTTTAAAAAGGAAAAGAAGGGAAAGCTGGGATGGCTCAGTGGGTTAAGCGCTCATCTTGCAGCCTCCAGGTCCAAGGATCAAATCCCAGCTCCAGCCTGTGCGGGGTGTGCCCCAGTTCACCAGGGCAAGTTTCCTATGTGGGAGGCCCCAGCCAGTTCCTGCCCTTTGCTGTCTTGTGCCCACGTGTGGAATGAAACTATGTAGAAAACTAATGATGTGCAACTATGGAGACTGCTCTGGGTCTTCCCCCTTCTCTCTGTCTCTCTGTCAAAAACAATAAAAATAAATCTTTAAAAGAAAGGAAAAGAAGAGAAAAAGAGAGCATCCTTTGCCCTAAAAGGACATGAATACAAGCCAGGCAACCTTTTTAATCCTCTAATTTATTATCCCTGAAAGGCCTTTTTCTGATCACGTGGAGAATTTCTGGAGACATACCTAGAGCCATGAAAATCCATTCTCTCTATGAGGACCAAGTTCTTCCTGGCTGTATTATATAAATTCTGAAAAGATCTATTCCATATGCTTAAAAGAAGTTAAATTAATATACAGCAGTTATTAACTACTACCATAGGATTGCCCTGTCTGAAAAATACAAACATCTCAATAAGAACTGTCCTTGTAAAAAAGGGTGAGCTGTTTCTGCGAAGTGCCTGTACCTCTGGCAGTTATGTCAGAGTTGCTGATGATCATCAGTATTGTGGCTTCTAGATTCTGCTGAGTCATTTTCCTGCCCCATGACACTTACCTGATCAAGTCTATCCTGTGCTTTGCCAAGTACTATGGAAAACTTGGCTCACAGCATTGGAAAAGGATACATCCAGTTCACTCTGGAAAAGAGAAAAGAATGCAAGGATGAGAATGAGACATTGGGACACAATGCACTTAATTAGCAGGGTTAGTGACTTTCTCTGGCTGCAAGCCTGGAAGGGGAGAGGGTGTTCTATCCATAAAAGCATGAGAATGAGAAAGCCCTGAGTTTTAGGCTGTGATTTAAAAACAAACAGGGGATGCCGGGATAGCTCTGCAGGTTGAGCACTTGCCTGGCAACCGTGAAGTCTGGGGGTTGAGTCCCAACCCTGGTGCAAACCCACATGTTGAATTGTGGCTCAACTGGTAACCACCCAGATGGTGGCAAAGGTTCTTGCCTCCCATGCGGAAGGCCCCTAGTTCGGTTCCTGTCCCACACAGCCCCGCATGCACCTGTGTGGAATGAAACCATGTCACAACTAATGATGTACAACTATGGAGACTGCCTGGGTCCCTCCCTTCTCTCTCTCTTTCTCACTTTCTCTCAAACAATTAAACAGATAAATAACAAACAGGCTGCAGTTTAGAGGAATTTTACAGGCCAGAACAATTCATCTTTAGAACACAGAGGGAATAAACTAACTCAACCTTTACAGATGGTAGGTAATTTGATAAGTGTATCAAAACTTTAGGGGAAGCCAGGATGGCTAAGTGGGTTAAGTGCTCGCTTTGCAGCCCCAGGGACTGAGGACTGAATCCCAGCCCTGGCCCACGCAGACCCATATGCTGAACTGGGGTGTGCTCCCCATGTGGGAGGCCCCCAGTTTGGTTCTTGCCCCCCAGTTGGGCCCCTGGCTCGAGGGGGCATGCCTCCCATGCAGGAGGCCCCCAGCCCAGTTCCCATCCTATGCGGCCCCCTCCCACCTGTGTGGAACAAAACAATGTTGAAAACTGATGACGTACAACTATGGAGACTGCTCTAGGCCCTCCTCCTTCTGTCTGTCTCTCTCTGTCTCTGTCAAAAATAATAAAATAAATCTTTAAAAAAATCCAAAAACTTTAATAATGTGCATACCCTTTGAATCCATCAGTTGTACTCCTAGAAGTTTATCCTAAGGAAATAAATAATGGCACAACAATGTGTAATAGGATACTCAGGGTAAAGTTTATAGTAGCAAATTATTGAAAACAAATGATGTTGATATGTAAGTGCTGATATATTGTTGAATAAAAAAGCAAGTTATAAAATGGTATGTACAGTAGTATCCTAAGTATATAGAGACATATAGTTATGTACACTGATATATAAAGCCTAAAAGGAAATGTACCTAATAGTATGTATCAATAAGTGATAAGCCTACTGATCTCCTTTCCATATATGTATTTTTAATATTTTTCAATGAAAATAGGTATGTCATGAAAAAGCCATAGAGGGAGAAAAAGTAAACAGTTAAATTCATATTTGAACGGACTTTAAGATATGCCCAATGCAGCACTGACAACCCTGAGCCCATTTCCTCAACAGCAACAGCCCTTCTGTTGCAAAACTGCCTCCTTTAAAGCTAATGGGGTTGGCTTCTTCTTGTTTTGAAATGTGATGCTGAGATGCTTCTTTCAGCTACATGAAACTGATCTCCAAATTTAAGATTTGGAAACTCTAAAATTAAAAATAGCCCCAGAAAGAATGTTTAAAAACTCAGAAATCTAAAAATACATTTTAAATGACAAGGCATTTTCCACGAATGGGACAGTTTCTACCTTCTTTTCCAAAGCACTCTTTTCCTTCCTCTTCTCTTTTGTTTCTACTGTGATCCTAAACCAGGTTCTTGAAGTCCTGTATAATCCCCAGGTTTAAAATTAAATTCTAATCTTTACTTCAGTGGTTTATGTGGTCAGTGACTCTCTCTAGAATTACAGCTACAATTCAGCAACATGCTATTTATGCTCAGTTACTGAATATAACAATAATTTTAAAAACCTTAGCAATAATAGTGCTTGTACCCACTCTTTATTCTCCCCAGGTTTAAAACATTGCTATATTGGGAAACTGTATTCTTCTTGCTAGGTATTCCCTTAAAGAGGCTAATTGTGACCAGCTCTGAATCACAGACCTTGTCTTACAACCAGTCTGTCTTAAGAGTGTCCAGAGATGAGCAGGAGCTAAAGGTATACTGTCCAGTATCGGTAACCACCAGTCTCGTGTGACAATTTAAATTAAAAGTAAATAAAATTAAAATTTCAGTTCCTCACTTACACTAATCATATTTTAAGTTCAAGAGCCACATGTGGCTAGTGCCTGTCGTGTTGGACAGCACAGATACAGAACATTTTTATGACTGCAGAAAAGTTCTTTTAGATGGTGCTGCTCTATGGTGTTCTCTTCATGCAATCAGTATCAACACAAAGATGAATTTTCAAGCCAGTCTCAATGCTCTCTGTCCCCTCCAAGCCAGTCTCTGGAATGTACCAATCCCTTCCTAGCCAGATGTACTACCATGTCACGGGCCACTAGGCTGCTTCCCAGCTCCAACATCTGAATTAGGAATTGATTGACAGGAACCTTATGCATTGGGATGGTGGTTTTTAAACTTAAGCAGGCTTCCGAACCACCTGTAAAGCTTGTTAAAAACAGATTGCTGGGCCTCAACCAAGTTTCTGATTCAATAGACTGGGATGCGCCCAGAATTTTTATTTCTTATGAGTTCCCAGATGATGATGCTTATGCTGTTGGTCCAGGAACCACACCGTGAGAATGAGAACCACTGTACTAAGGCAATGAAGACAGGTTAGTTGACTGTCCCAAGGAGAAGGAGTTTCCCAAACTTACTTCTGGCATTAGGAATAAGACTGAAGATATAACTTCTTAACATGAATTTTGCCCATAGCAGGCTTCAGTGCACTCAATATTACTAACTATGGAGCAGAGAGATTCCACTTACTGCCTTAGGAAGAAGCAACTTGGAAACAGTTCCTAATTATTTTATTTAAATGCAATATAAAATAAACAAAACAACTTTGAAAAGTCAGTTTGTGTCACTACTAGTTCTCAAGAATGTCTAACTAAGGCTCAGGAAGGCTTACGGTAACAGTGTGAAACATCTTCAATGATTCACTTTTAAAAGACGACTGGATTTCAAACTAACTACAAAGCTAAAGTCATCAAGATAGTATGATACTGGCAGCAGGATAAACATGCAGAGCATTTGATCAGAACTGAAAGTTTAGAAATAATTTAAATACATACGGTCAATTGGTATTTGACAGGGTGTGTCAAGACAATTCAGTGGGGAGAAAGAACAGTCTTTTTAACAAATGTTGTTGGGACAATTGGATATCCATAAGCAAAAGGATGAAGTCAGACCTCTACTTCACACCATATACAAAATTAATTATCCAGAATGGATCAAAGACCCACGTAGGAGCTAAAATTATAAAGCTCTAAGAAGAAAAGATAGAAGTAAATCTTCATTACCTTAGGTTAGGCAGTCTTTTTTAGACATGACACCAAAAACACAGGCAACAACAACAAAAATTAAATTTCATCAAAATAAAAAATTATTATGCTTCAAAGGAAGTGAATATACAAAGGCTGTGTGGAAAGTATCCAGCTGTGTAATATGAAAAATAGAGCTACTGATGGCTGAAATTTTTCCAGATAGCCCTTGTATATCCAAGATAACTGAAAACATGATTCCACACAAAAATGTATTCATGAATATTCAGAGCAGCATTATTAATAGCCAAAAAGTATAAATAACCCAAATGCCCATCAATTGATGAATGGATAAACAAAATGTGGTCTATCCATGAAATATTTGGCAGTAAAAAAGAAAGAAGTACTGATACATGCTATAGCATTGATGAATCTTGAAATCCCTGTGCTAAGTAAAAAAAGCTGTCACCGAAGACCACATTTTGTACAATTCTATTGATACAGAATATTTAGCACAGGCAAACCTCAGAGACATAAAGTAGATTAGTGATTGGCTAGGGCCTGGAGCAGGTGGAGGGAATAATTGGGAGGGAAATGCTGATGGTTATGATATTTCTTTTTGGGGTGATGAAATAGTCTAATATTGATTGTGGTGATGGTTGTACAACTTTGTGTGAATACTAAAAACTATATATTTTAAGTGGGTGAACTGTATGGTATGTAAATCATTTCAGTATGGTTGTTTGTTAAAAAAAAAAAGAAAAGAAAGAAAAGAGGATGGCTGGAAACAAACTCATGTATTCCTTAAGGGGAGTTGGTTTTGACCCTCAAAGCATGGGTTTGGATAGAAATGACTCTTTAATTTAAAAGCATCCTGGTATATCAGGAAAAGCAGCAGAAGAAACAGAAAAAGAGAGAACAAAATCTCTTAACTGAGAAAAAGACAAAAGAGGTTCTTAATCTTGTAGAACTAGTTTTTTATAAAGATCTAAAGCACATGTAGCTAACTAACACTTTGGATGAGCCAGAAGGAAAGGTAAGGGAAATGGGGCATTATCTGGATTTTAACTTTTACATATTAAAGCATTATATTAATTAAAACATGTTCTTGATATAAACCCACTTCAGGGACATTGGCCTGAGGGCGAAAACCATTTCTGAGTCATTAGACTTACCACTCTGCTGAAGTACTCATCTAAAACTTCTACAAAGTTATGGATGAATTCATAAATCGCCATCTCATTCTGAAATACAAAAGGAAGGGTGCAATTAGTTTTATTAATAGTGTGGCCCATGTGTAACTCAGACATGGAGCTGCCCAGTCAGCAACCAGTTTTAGAGCATGTCATTTGGTATACAGATAATGTGAGCTAAGTAGCTTGCCACAGACAAATATTTAGAATTGTTCTATGACTCACTTGTTTAAAAGAAGCGTATTAGTAGGAGAAATATAGAAAACCTTAACCTCTAAGATTATTTTTAGTGTTCATGATGAATCTAGCTGGACTGAAACTGGCTTGAGTCTAGTGTTTAGAATTCTGAGCTCTACTCTATGACTTCATCATCACCAATTGGCTGAAACAATTTTGCAGGTTCGTCATGCCATCACTTCTCCATCTGTAAAGATAGAGAAACCACTTCAAAGTCTGGTTCACTGATAAAAACAAACAACTGGGATTTCAAAGCATTTTAGATCTTAAGCATCCTTTCAGAGATTCCATGGCCATAAGTGCTCTTTATCTGGGACTGACATTCCTGACAAGGTGAACCAAAAATCTTGAGATGGAAGCCCAACACAATCATATTTAGTTTGCCCTGGCTTCTGATATGTCATCCTCTGTTTAATGCCACAACTGACTGGCCTCTACACCTGTCTAAGCTGCCCCACTGTGCCACGCAGAACAGGGCAGGACATTGGTATTGCTTAGAGTCGAGAAAGGCATTCTGTGGTCTGGTGCTTCTCTACAAGCTGTTCATGTCATCCAAGAAAAATCCTAAGTATTTCTCTTTCACACAGCTTTTCCTAGCTTTGATAGACACCAAGATCTTTCAAAAGAGGCAAGGTACTTAGGGAGGCAAGTATGGGAGAAAATGCCAATTGAAGGAGGAATAAAAAGTCAGAGTATTATTCCTAATTTTCTTGCTTTCTTCCAAAGGCTCTTCTGTTCTCTTACCTCAGTGTCATTAACTCCAACCACAATGAAGAGAGCTGCATACTGCCGATATATCAGCTTAAAATCCTTGTACTCAATGAAAGAGCACTAGACAAAACACAATTAGATATTAACTCCTATGGTTGTCAGGGATTTCTTCAAAATGGCATGCATAATATTTAGGTTCTGACTGGAGTGTCTGTCAATACAATCCTAGAAATATACAACATTAAAATGTTACACAAAGAATCTTTGTTTGCTACCTCATCACAATATTCAGAACCACTTGGGAGCATCTCTAGTAGAAGATGAAGAAGTTGGCTTGGAAAAAAGTGCGAGTGGTCATAGGGGTTCTCATCTATATTTCTTATGCCTTTACGTGGCTGTATGTGGAACTCAGGCAAAGCTACTGAATAATCAGCATCTTGACCTGCCTCCAATATGAAAATAAGCCAACACAGTAAAGCTTTTATTCTTTCCACCCGCCTTAGGCTCTTCTGGAAGCAACTGGAGACTTAGTTTTGTATTATTTCATAGCCACTGATGAGCCAAATATACGTAGCAAACACAAATGTAAAAATAAATAAATAAATAAAAAATCTTGATTTATTTTTCCTAGACCCATGAAAAGAATCAATGTAGACTCTTTTATAAATTATTTAAAGATGGCTTTTGTGTGGCAGATGTTAGACAAAATCTCTTACTGTAGGGGAAGCCGGGATGACTCAGTGGGTTAAGTGCTCACTTTGCAGCCCCAGGGACCAAGGATCGAATCCCGGCCCCGGCCCGTGCGGAACCATATGCTGAACTGGGAGCTCCCCTAGTTCAGTTCTCTCTCTGTCTCTGTCTCTGTATCTCTCTCTCTCTCTCTCTCTCTCTCTCTCTCTCTGTCAAAAAAAAAAATATATATATATATATAAGAAAATCTCTTACTGTAAACATTGCTTCATATGAATTAATAACTAGCTTACCACCACTGACTTACAGATAAAACAACTCCTTCCCATTCATCTCTCTATAGCCACTGTACAAAGGGAAATAGGAAGGCACTGAGTGGACAGAAATTGGGTAACAGGCTGAAGGCACAGTGCTGCCCCTTCTTTGGATGTTTGGGTGTGCGTGACTAAATGTGATTGAGCATCAATGGTACTGTATGTCTTTTTGCACTAGATACGTTGTTCTCGGGTGCTCGGATACACCTGGGAAGGAAGCTGCGAGTTTTGACTATGAAATTTCTTCCACAGGAAAGCCACTGACAATCTATTAAATGGAAGGATTTGAGGCTTTTATTTAAAATTAGGATAAAGGTAATAAATATAGGACCATTCTCCAGGATCTGGCTCACTACAGAGCCAGTGTGATTTCTGCTCAGTTAGATCTTTCAAGGAAACACAACCCGTTTGAAAGAACTGAGGAACATTTTTTAAAGCCTCTGAGGAGTTTCTGCCAAAAAAAAAAAAAAAAAAAAAAAAGCATCGATGCACCTTTGTAGATAAAATGAAAACTAAGCTGAGATTGTATTACCTTGGTGCCTGATTACGCCAGAAATCTGGTGGGTTCCTATTAGAGTCTAAAGTAATTTGGAATACTTCAAAAATATCTAACAGTATTTCATTCCAAAACACATATTTCAAAGGGTAGGCTGTAAGTGAGAAGGGTGTTGGAGACTATGGAGCTGAAATGGTAGAAAGATTCAAACAGGAATGCTTCTAGAGAGTATTTACCTTTACTTGGAGTACGTGTCTATTAACACAGCCCTTTAATAGTTTCTGT
This sequence comes from Craseonycteris thonglongyai, assembly GCA_004027555.1. Lineage (NCBI taxonomy): Eukaryota > Metazoa > Chordata > Mammalia > Chiroptera > Craseonycteridae > Craseonycteris > Craseonycteris thonglongyai. The sequence continues at coordinate 71,254 of PVKE010003279.1, forward strand.
TTCCCTTTGACAGCTACAAGAAGGAGAATGTGCCATGACTGGCCAAAGTAGTAATTCAAAGAGGACTCTTGAGATGTTCCGACTGGAAAATCAATTTAGAAGCCAAGGGAAATACAGCTCTAACGTGTTAACTTGTGAGCACTGGTGTAGCTTAATATTTTATGACTTAGCAGTGGTTCCCACAGGCAGCTTTTCTACTACATATGCAGTGAAATGGAGAATTGGCAAAATGGGTGACTTAAACAAGCTTTCTGATTTTGCCTCAGTTTCTTCAGTGATTTCCAATGGATTCAAAGCTTAGGACCTAGATTAAGTAATTCTCCAATTAAATTTCTTTGTAAAAATAAACTCAGTTAAAAACATTCTCATTTATTATAGTTTTAATGGCTTAATTTAACCTCAATTTTGGTAGAATGGATGGATTTGTTTCATAGGAATTTTTAACTTCCATTTCTCCTACCTACACAATAAAATAAAACTTGTTCAAATCAAGTTTGTTTTAAAATCACTAGTTCCAGCATTATGTTGGTGGTTAATTCACAAAAATAAAGAAAAATAAAGAAGAAAACTGCATTCCACATGAAAATCATATTATTATCCTCCATCACAAAGTGGGTCTTGAGTGTTCACCTCTGTACCCGTCACCTAACCTTCAACTTTTGGCTGAAAGAAAGCCTCCTGCTAACATGTACTCTTGCTAAGAGTTGCAAGGGCTGAATTCATATGAACAAAAAAAAGAAGATATGTCTATTAGAAGTAAATGTGTGCTGCCACTTCCACAGTGCATTGAGACAAATATGCTGACCTAATGACATACCCAAGACTTCTCCTGGTTTTGTTTTTATTTTTCTTAAAGGGATGGAAGGAGAGCTATGCTTCAGGCTTCATTTCACTACATTTGTCATTCTCCCCTAATAGCTGTTGAAAGAATGTAGTTCAAAGAAAATGATGGTCCTTGAGACTCAGTAATAACAGATCTGCCTCTGCTGAGTTGAGTGCAGAGGTAAAAGAATCAGAAACTTACTTGTTCATTGGATCGAGAGAGACAGCTCTTTATGACTTCTGTTTCCAGAAGTGCACGCTTATTGATCTCCACATGTTCATAGTACTTAGAAAGTCGGGTCTGCCCTTGTTTATTCACCATGAGAAAAAATTTTATCATTTTTTTTTTTTCTGGCAGGTATTTTCCCAAATATAGGCCAAAAATTATGGCAAAGGATGGCTGCAACTACAACCTGAAGGATAAAAGAAGAACAGGAAGGCAAGGTCAAATTTCTCAAAGAATCACATTAAATATGTTCCATAGATGAACCCACATAAAATGTCTTCTGATATCACTGGGCTTCACTACTATGAACCAGATGAGGGTTTAATAATCAACTAAACATATATTTTCATTAGTTATCTTCTAAACCACTTTTGAGTATCCATAGTACTTCTACTCATCTTTATTCAATTGATTCACCCATCTTGTTGGGCACCAATCCTGTGTCAAACACCAAGAGAATATGGAGCTGAAGTAATCATTTCTTATCTTCCCACGTAGCAAAGGTGTTAGAGAGGTACAGGGTGATGAGTTATAACTGGGACAGGTATCCCTCTATGGGGCACAGAAGGAAGGGACAAGGAACATCACAGGAGAGTTGGGAATGGCTTCCCAGAGAAAGAGCATTTAAGGATGATCTTGAACAATGATCTAGAGGAAGCGTGTCCAACCTGTGGCCAGCAGGACACAGGCAGTTCAGGACAGCGTTGAAACTTCGTTAAAACATTATGGGATTTTTTTTTGCTATTTTTTTTTAAAGCTCATCAGCTATCATTAGTGTTAGCGTATATTATGTGTGGCCCAAGACTATTCTTCTAGTGTGGCTCAGGGAAGCCAAAAGGTTGGACACCCCTGATCTAGAGGAAGTGACTCTAGGCAGAGAAAAAAGGGGTATGACAACTGAAAAGTTCATTGTGGCTACAATTCAAGGAGCAGGAAGAATGGGCACAGAAAATTGAGCTGCTTATGTAGAATATAATTGGCTTTAGAAGTCATGCTAGGGAATATGAACTATTTTATGGACAATGGAGACAAGATCTATAGTGAAGCTTTTCTTTCCTTAGTGTTGGAAGCAGTAGTAGTAGTAGTATCAACTATTTGTCAAAGTCCTCTTAACAAAGCCCTGTAGCAAGTCCTGTAAGGCCCTATATTAAGCAATTTACAGTTATTACTTAATTCTCACAATTGTCTGAGGTAGATACCTCTGTAATCCCCATTTTAAGGACAAGCAAATTGAAGTTTAGGGACGTTAAGACACCAAAAGTACCTGGATTATTTTGGGTCAGAAGGCAGATGCAGAGCAGGTACAGGTCTGTGATACCTCCTACCTTGTCAGTTCATGCTATTGGTTTTATTTCTAACTCGGATGTACTGAATCTCATGTTTGTTCCTCTTATACTTAATATAGATTTTGAAATAGTCAATGCAAAAGGACACAATACTGACCAATACCCAGTCCTTTCATCATGAACATAAGAGCTGCCTGACTGGCTCATCAGACATTATCATATTCACATGTTGTGATATGTGAAAATCAGTGCAAAGGACCAAGGTTAACAACAGGTCTTTCTTGTTTTGATTTTCAAATTT